>JAUNZM010003076.1:0-20442 GCA_033459285.1 Clamator glandarius
ACTGGAAAATTGGGGGATACGGGGAAGGGGGTTGTGGGTGCTCCCCCCCCCCCCCAATATCGGAGCTGGGGGGGGGGGGGGGAGTTAGGGGGGTCCTGGAGGGGGGGTTGTGGGTGCCTCCCCCCCATATAGGAGCTGGGGGGGGTTATTCGGGGGTGAATGAGGGTCTTTGGGGGTGAATGAGGGCGAATAGGGGGAAATGGGGAGGTCCTGGAGGCTGAATGGGGATAGAGGGAAAGGGGGGGTGAATGGGGGTCCGACCCCCCCCCTCCGTGGTGACACTTTTGGGGGGGCGTTCTCAGAATGGAGGAGCCGGTGTCGGGGCCCCCCCCGTGGGAGCGTCCGGCCGAGCTGGAGTTTGTGGACCTGGACGAGTTCCTGAGGGAGCACGGGCTGCCCCCCCAGCCCCCCCCCGGCCAGAGCACCCGGTGAGGGGGGGGGCACGGGGGGGGGACGCCTATGGGGAGGGGGGACAGGGAGAGGGGGGGAACCCATGAGGGGGGGAACCTTTTGGGGGACACAGTCGGAGAGGGGGGAACCTATGGGGGGGGGATCCTTTTAGGGGGCACAAAGGGAGAGAGGGGGAACCTATGAGGGGGGGAACCTTTTGGGGGGCACAGTGGGAGAGGGGGAACCTATGGGGGGGGAACCTTTTAGGGGGCACAGAGGGAGAGGGGGGGAACCTATGAGGGGGGAACCTTTTGGGGGGCACAGTGGGAGAGGGGGGAACCTATGGGGGGGGAACCTTTTAGGGGGCACAGAGGGAGAGAGGGGGAACCTATGAGGGGGGGGATCCTTTTAGGGGGCACAGAGGGAGAAAGGGGGAACCTATGGGGGGGGAACCTTTTAGGGGGCACAGAGGGAGAGAGGGAACCTATGAGGGGGGAACCTTTTAGGGGGCACAGAGGGAGAGGGGGGAACCTATTGGGGGGGGGGACCACGGGGAGAGGGGGGAACCTTTGGGAGGGACACACATGGGGGTCTCCATAGGGCTGGGGGGGGGACTGAGATGTTTGGGGGGGTCCCAGGTCTCCCTGGGACTGGTGGGGGGTCCCAGATGTTTGGGGGGGGGTCCCAGGCCTCCATTAGTCTGGGGGGGGGGGGGGTCCCAGGCCTCCTAGATGTTTAGAGTAGTCTCAGATGTTTTGGGGTGTCCCAATACTCACTGAGGAGGGGGATCCCAGATATTTTAGGGGGCTCCCAGGCCTCCCTGAGGCTGGCGGGAGGGGGTCCCAGATGTTTGGGGGGGTCCCAGGTCTCCCTGGGGCTGGTGGGAGGGGGTCCCAGATGTTTGGGGGGGTCCCAGGTCTCCCTGGGGCTGGTGGCAGTGGGTCCCAGATATTTTAGGGGGAGTTCCAGATGTTTGGGGGGGTCCCAGATATTTTAGGGGGGTCTCAGGTCTTCCCGAGGCTGGCGGGAGGGGGTCCCAGATATTTTAGGGGGGGGTCCCAGGTGTTTTGGGGGGGTCCCAGGTCTCAATGGGGATGGGGGGGGGGGGGGGGGTTGTGCGTCCCAGATTATTTTTTTGGGGGGGGGGGGGGGGGGGGGGGGTGTCCCAGGTCCCCGCTCTGACCGTGTCCCCTCAGCCCCCGGCCCCCCCCGGGCCCCCCCGACGCCGCCGCCCGAGTTGGGGGGCTGCGAGGCGGAGGCGCTGGGGGGGGGCGCCGGGGGGGGCCCCTTCGACCCTCGGCGCCTTCGCTTCTCGCAGGACGAGCTGCGGCCGCAGCCCATCGCCCGCAAGGCCCGCAAGGTGCACGTCCCCGACGAGCAGAAGGTGGGGGGGAAACGGGGGGGAAGTGGGGGGGAAGTGGAGAGGAAATGAGGGGGAAACGGGGGGGGAAGTGGGGGGGAAACGGGGGGGAAACAGGGGGGAAGTGGGGATGGAGGGGTTAAATTGGGGGGCTGGAGGGGAGAAATGGGGATTGGGGGGAATGGGGGGGAAATGGGGGGGAAATGAGGAAGTGGGGGGGAAACGGGGGGGAAGTGGAGAGGAAATGAGGGGGAAACGGGGGGGAAACGGGGGGGAAGTGGGGGGAAGTGGGGATCGAGGGGTTAAATCGGGGGGCTGGAGGGGAGAAATGGGGATTGGGGGGAATGGGGGGGAAATGAGGAAGTGGGGGGGAAACGGGGGGAAACGGGGGGAAGTGGAGAGGAAATGGGGGGAAATGGGGGGAAATGAGGGGGAATTGGGGGAAACGGGGGGGAAGTGGGGGGGAAACGGGGGGAAATGAGGGGGAAACAGGGGGAAGTGGAGAGGAAATGAGGAGGAAACGGCGGGAAGCGGGGGGAAACGAGGGGGAAGTGGGGGGGAAATGGGGAAGTGGGGGGGAAACGGGGGGAAACGGGGGGGAAGTGGGGATGGAGGGGTTGAATCAGGGGGCTGGGGGGGAGAAATGGGGATTGGGGGAATGGGGGGGAAATGGGGGAAAATGAGGGGCTGGGGGAAAGGGGGAAATAGGGGGAAGTGGAAAGGAAATGGGGGGAAATGGAGGGGAAACGGGGGGAAGTGGGGATGGAGGAGTTAAATCGGGGGCTGGGGGGGAGAAATGGGGATTGGAGGAAATGGGGGAATGGGGATGGAGGGGGGAATGGGGAGAGAAATGAGGGGAAAGGGGGAAATGGGGGGAAGTGGGGATGGAGAGGGGAAATGGAGAGGAAATGGGGGAAGTGGAGGGGAAATGGGGGGAATTGGGGGGGAAATGGGGGAAATGGGGATGGAGAAGGGGAGATGGGGATTGGGGGGGAAATGGGGAGGAAATGGAGAGGAAATGGGGTTAAATGGGGGGCTGGGGGAGAGAAATGGGGGTTGGGGGGAAATGGAGAGGAAATGGGGGGGAACTGGGGATGGAGGAGTGGAAATGGGGGGCGAAATGGGGATTGGGGGGTTAAATGGGGGGGAAATGAGGGGCTGGGGGGAGAAATGGGGGAAGTGGAGAGGAAAAGGGGGAAATGGGGATGGAGGGGGAAATGGGGGGCTGGGGGGGAGAAATGGAGGGGGAATGGGGTGAAATGGGGGAGAAATGGGGGGCTGGGAGGAGAAATGGGGATTGGGGGAGAAATGGGGGGGAAATGGAGAGGAAATGGGGGGAAATGGGGATGGAAGGGGGGAAATGGGGGGCTGGGGGGAGAAATGGGGGGGCGGGGGGAGAAATGGAGGCTGAGGGGGGGAAATGGGGGAAGAAAGGGGAATTAGGAGAGAAATGGGAATTGGGGGGCTGGGGGGGAAATGGAGGGAGAAATGGGGATGGGGAAATGCAGGGAAATGGGGGAAATGGAGGTTGGGGGGGAAGTGGGGGGAATGGAGGGAGAAATCGAGGTTTGTGGGGGAAATGGGAGGTTTGTAGGGGAAATAGGGGCAGATAGTGGGGAAATGGGAGAGAAATGAGGGATTGAGGAGGAAAAGGGAAGGAAATGGGAGGAAATGGAGGGAGAAATGGGAATTAGGGGAGGAAATGGGGGGAATAGAGGGAGAAATGGAGGTTTGGGAGAAACGGGAGGGAAATAGAGGGAGAAACGGGAGGAGATAATGGGGAAATGGGAGAGAAATGAGGGATTGAGGAGGAAATGGGAAGGAAATGGGGGAGGATGATGGGGAAACGTCCCGCGTCCGTGTGTCCCTCCCGGCAGGACGAGAAGTACTGGAGCCGTCGCAGCAAGAACAACGCGGCGGCCAAGCGCTCGCGGGACGCTCGGCGCCTCAAGGAGAACCAGATCTCGGTGCGAGCCGCCTTCCTGGAGCGCGAGAACGCCGCCCTCCGGCTCGAGGTGGCGGCCGCGCGCAGGGAGCTCGCCCGCTTCCGAGCCCTCCTCGCCCGCTACGAGGCCCGGCACGGCGCCCTGTAGGGACCGGAACCAGCCGGAACCAGCCGGAACCAGCCGGAACGGCGCCCCGGAGGGACCCAGAGCCGACCGGAACCAACCGGAATCAACCAGGACTGACTGGAAACAACCAGAACCAGCTGGAACCAACCGGAACCAGCCGGAACGGCGCCCCGGAGGGACCCAGAGCCGACCGGAACCAACCGGAATCAACCAGGACTGACTGGAAACAACCGGAACCAGCCGGAACCAGCCGGAACGGTGCCCTGGAGGGACCCAGAGCCGACCGGAACCAACCGGAATCAACCAGGACTGACCAGAAACAACCAGAACCAACCGGAATCAACCAGGACTGACTGGAAACAACCAGAACCAGCTGGAACCAACCGGAACCAGCCGGAACGGTGCCCTGGAGGGACCCAGAGCCGACCGGAACCAACCGGAACTGACTGGAACCAACCGGAATGGTGCCCTGTAGGACCGGAACCAGCTGGAACCAGCTGGAACCAGCCAGAATGGTGCCCTGGAGGGACCCAGAGCCGACTGGAACCAACCGGAACCAACCAGGACTGACTGGAAACAACAGGAACCAGCTGGAACCAGCCAGAACCAGCCGGAACGGTGCCCTGGAGGGACCCAGAGCCGACCGGAATCAACCGGAATGGTGCCCTGTGACCCAGAGCCGACCGGAATCAACCGGAATGGTGCCCTGTAGGACCGGAACCAGCTGGAAACAACTGGATCCAGCTGGAACCAGCTGGAACGGTGCCCCGGAGGGACCCAGAGCCGACTGGAACGAACTGGAACCAGCTGGAACCAACCGGAACCAGCCGGAACGGCGCCCCGGAAGGACCCAGAGCCGACAGGAACCAACCGGAACTGGCTGGAACCAGCTGGAACCAACCGGAACCAGCCGGAATGGTGCCCCGGAGGGACCCAGAGCCGACTGGAACCAACCGGAACTGACTGGAACCAACCGGAACCAACCAGAACCAACCAGAACAGGGCCCTGGAGGAACTGGAACTGAGTGGAACCAGCTGGAACCGACCAGAACCATCTGGAACCAACCGGCATGGGACCCTGGAAGAACCCGGAACCAGCTGGAACCAACTGGAACTGACTGGAACCAGCCGGAACCAACCAGAACCAGCCGGAACTGACTGGAAGCAACCGGAACAGCACCTTGGAGGGACTGGAACCAGCCAGAACCAGCTGGAACTGACCGGAACCAACCAGAACCGGCTGGAACCGGCTAGAACCAACCGGCAGGGCACCCTGGAGGGAAGCGGAACCAACCGGAACCAACCGGCACGACCCCCAGTGTGGATTTGCCACCACCCGGCACCACTCGGCACGAGCTCCCTATACGGATTTGGCACCGTCCGGCACGGAACCCGCCGCCTCGGCGCCCCGGAAGGATCCGGAAACCTCCGGCACCACCCGGCACAGCCCCATCCGGCACAATCACCTGGAAGCGGGACGCGGCACCGGGATCCGGGGGCAGGATTTGTATCAGGGCCTGGGATCCAGCACCAGATTTTGGCTCCGGGACCTGGGGATGAGACTCGGCACTGGGATTCGGCCCCAGGATCCAGCACCGGGATCTGCTGCTGGGATCCAGAATTGGGATTTGGTCCCAGGATCCAAAATCATTGGGATTTGGCCCCAGGATCCTGAATCATTGGGATTTGGCCCCAGGATCCTGAATAATTGGGATTTGGCCCCAGGATCCTGAATAATTGGGATTTGGCTCCAGGATCCAGATATTTGGGATTTGGCCCCGGGATCCCCCCCATATTTATTCCCAGCCCCCCCCGGGCTGGATCGAAGCACAAACTGGGGGGGGGTGGGGGGTGTCTGGGTGCCCCCCCCCCCCTCCTTTCCCCTCCCCCCACCCCAAGATCCAGGGCTCCCCCCCCCCCCCAATTCCTCCCAGTGACCCATTTCCAGTTCAGGCCAGTAGCGTTACTGGGATGGAAGGGGGGGGGCACTGGGACTGATGCCACCACCTCCCCCTCCCCCCCCCCCAGCACTTTGACCACTTTATTGCCCCTCCCCCACCCCCCCCTCCCCAACCCGAGGGGGTTTTGGGGGGTTCGAGCCCCCCCTGAACTTGGGGGGCTGGGGGGGGGGAGGGTTTTGTATAGAATAAACCTCTGACCCTACTGGTGTGAACTGGGAGCACTGGGAAGGGGGGAGGGGGAACTGGGAGCCAAACTGGGAGGGGGGAGGGGGCACTGGGAGCCAAACTGGGAGCACTGGGAGGGGGGAGGGAGAACTGGGAGGGGGGAGGGGACACTGGGAGCCAAACTGGGAGCACTGGGAGGGGGGAGGGGGAACTGGGAGCCAAACTGGGAGCACTGGGAGGGGGGAGGGGGAACTGGGAGCCAAACTGGGAGCACTGGGAGGGGGGGAGGGGGAACTGGGAGCCAAACTGGGAGCACTGGGAGGGGGGAGGGGGAACTGGGAGCCAAACTGGGAGCACTGGGAGGGGGGGAGGGGGAACTGGGAGCCAAACTGGGAGCACTGGGAAGGGGGGAGGGGGAACTGGGAGCCAAACTGGGAGCACTGGGAGGGGGGGAGGGGGAACTGGGAGCCAAACTGGGAGCACTGGGCTCGCTCCACAATCGCTGTTTATTGCATAGCTGGGGGGGGACTCCAGTTTGGGGGTGTCCCACCCCCCCCACCCTTGGGACCCCCCTGAACCTCAAAGCTCTGGGGACCCCTCGGTCTCATCAAGCCTTGGGGTCTCCCCGACCTTCTGGGGTCCCTCCTGCCCCCCCCTAGGTTCCTCAACCCCTTGGGGTCCCCCCAACCCTTCGATCTCCACCTCTCTCAGATGTTTTGGGGTCCCACCAGGTTCCTCAGCCTCTCAGAGCCCCCCAACCCTTCAAGTTCCCCATCTTTGAGATCTTTTGGGGTCCCACCAACCCCGTGGAGCCCCCCAACCCTTTGAGATCCTGATCTTTGATGTGTTTTGGGGTCCCACCAGGTTCCTCAGCCCCTTGGAGCCCCCCAACCCTTTGAGATCCCGATCTTTGACGTGTTTTGGGGTCCCACCAGGTTCCTCAGCCTCTCAGAGCCCCCCAACCCTTCAAGTTCCCCATCTTTGAGATCTTTTGGGGTCCCACCAACCCCGTGGAGCCCCCCAACCCTTTGAGATCCTGATCTTTGATGTGTTTTGGGGTCCCACCAGGTTCCTCAGCCCCTTGGAGCCCCCCAACCCTTTGAGATCCCGATCTTTGACGTGTTTTGGGGTCCCACCAGGTTCCTCAGCCTCTCAGAGCCCCCCAACCCTTCAAGTTCCCCATCTTTGAGGTGTTTTGGGGTCCCACCAACCCCGTGGAGCCCCCCAACCCTTTGAGATCCCGATCTTTGACGTGTTTTGGAGTCCCACCAGGTTCCTCAGCCTCTCAGAGCCCCCCCAACCCTTCGAGCTCCCGATCCTCGAGGTGTTTCGGGGTCTCCCCCCCGGCTACTTGCCCGCGGGGGCGAGGATGGTAGCCAACCCGCGGTGGATCTGGCCCTGGATGGGGCCGTACTCCACGCGTTCTCCGTCCACCGTCAGGGTTCCGCGGGGCGAGAGGGGCTCGAGGCGGAAGGCTCGCGCGGGGACGCTGGCCAGGGGGGTCCCGGCCCCGCGGCCGCCGCGGCTCATGGCCAGGAGCCCCCGCAGCAGGGCGGCCCGAGACACCCCCCCGGGGACCCAGCAGAGCTGGAGGAGCCCGTCGGCCGGACGAGCCTGGGGGGCCACCAGCAGCTCGGCCCCCAGGTGCGACTGCGACAGCGCCAGCACCAGCACGAAGTCCCCCTCCAGCGTCACCCAGCCCGGCGGCAGCGGCTGCCCCAGCGGCACCAGCAGGTCGTCCACGGGGCCACCGGGGGCCCCGCAGCTCGAGGTGGCACCACGGAGCTTGGTGGAACCAGCGCTCGAGGTGGCACCGTGGTTCTTGGTGGCCTCATCGCTTGAGGTGGCACCGTGGTTCTTGGTGGCCTCATCGCTCGAGGTGGCACCGTGGTTCTTGGTGGCCTCATCGCTTGAGGTGGCACCGTGGTTCTTGGTGGCCTCATCGCTTGAAGTGGCACCACGGAGCTTGGTGGAACCAGCGCTCGAGGTGGCACCGTGGTTCTTGGTGGCCTCATCGCTTGAGGTGGCACCACGGAGCTTGGTGGCCTCATCGCTTGAGGTGGCACCACGGAGCTTGGTGGCCTCATCGCTTGAGGTGGCACCACGGAGCTTGGTGGAACCAGCGCTCGAGGTGGCACCGTGGTTCTTGGTGGCCTCATCGCTTGAGGTGGCACCGTGGTTCTTGGTGGCCTCATCGCTTGAAGTGGCACCACAGAGCTTGGTGGAACCGTCACTTGAGTTGTCTCCATGGCTTGAGGTGGCACCATGGAGCTTGGTGGAACCAGCACTCGAGGTGGCACCATCACTTGAGGTGGCACCATGGTTCTTGGTGGCCTCATCGCTTGAGGTGGCACCATGGAGCTTGGTGGAACTGTCACTTGAGTTGTCTCCATGGCTCGAGGTGGCACCACGGAGCTTGGTGGAACCAGCGCTTGAGGTGGCACCGTGGTTCTTGGTGGCCTCAGGGCTTGAGGTGGCACCACGGAGCTTGGTGGCCTCATCGCTTGAGGTGGCACCGTGGTTCTTGGTGGCCTCATCGCTTGAGGTGGCACCACGGAGCTTGGTGGAACCAGCGCTTGAGGTGGCACCGTGGTTCTTGGTGGCCCCAGGGCTTGAGGTGGCACCACAGAGCTTGGTGGCCTCATCGCTTGAGGTGGCACCACGGAGCTTGGTGGCCTCATCGCTTGAGGTGGCACCACGGAGCTTGGTGGAACCAGCGCTCGAGGTGGCACCGTGGTTCTTGGTGGCCTCATCGCTTGAGGTGGCACCGTGGTTCTTGGTGGCCTCATCGCTTGAAGTGGCACCACAGAGCTTGGTGGAACCGTCACTTGAGTTGTCTCCATGGCTTGAGGTGGCACCATGGAGCTTGGTGGAACCAGCACTCGAGGTGGCACCATCACTTGAGGTGGCACCATGGTTCTTGGTGGCCTCATCGCTTGAGGTGGCACCATGGAGCTTGGTGGAACTGTCACTTGAGTTGTCTCCATGGCTCGAGGTGGCACCACGGAGCTTGGTGGAACCAGCGCTTGAGGTGGCACCGTGGTTCTTGGTGGCCTCAGGGCTTGAGGTGGCACCACGGAGCTTGGTGGCCTCATCGCTTGAGGTGGCACCGTGGTTCTTGGTGGCCTCATCGCTTGAGGTGGCACCACGGAGCTTGGTGGAACCAGCGCTTGAGGTGGCACCGTGGTTCTTGGTGGCCCCAGGGCTTGAGGTGGCACCACGGAGCTTGGTGGCCTCATCGCTTGAGTTGTCTCCATGGCTTGAGGTGGCACCATGGTTCTTGGTGGCCCCATGGCTTGAGGTGGCGTCACCGGACTTGGTGGAACCAGCGTTGGAGTTAATTCCGTCGCTTGAGGTGGCACCGTGGTTCCTGGTGGCTCCATCTCTCGGGGTGTCCCCATCAAGGTCTGAGATGATCCCACGGACCTCGGCGTCTCCATCACTTGAGGAAACTCCCTCCCTCTGGTTGACGCCATGAACGTCGTCGGTGTCTCCATCTCCTGAGGTGACACCGTGTCCCGTGACGTCCCCACGTTGGGGGGTGTCCCTCTGCCCCGGCTCCTCTCCAGCCGCCTCCTTCCCAGGGTCGTCCCCAAGTCCTTTGGTGCCACCGAAACTTGTGTCGCCCCCAATCCCCTGGTTGTTCCCAAGCCTGGGGACGTCCCCAACTCCAGCCGCGTCCCCAACTCCAGCCGCGTCCCCAACTCCAGCCGTGGACTCGTTCTCAACCTCTTGGTTGTCTCCAACCTCTTGGTTGTCTCCAACCCCTTGGTTGACTCCAAACCCTTGGTTGACCCCAAACTCTTGGTTGACCCCAAACCCTCGGTCACCCTCAACCTCTTGGTTGACCCCAAACTCTTCGTTGCTCCCAACTTCTTGATTGACCCCAAAGTCTTGGTCGCTCCCAACCCTCTGCTTGACCCAAACTTCTTGGTCGACCCCAACCTTCTGGTTGACCCCAACCTGTTGGTCGCCCCCAACCTCTTGGTCACCCCCAACTTCTTGGTTAACCCCAACCTTCTGGTTGACCCCGACCTCTTGGTCTACCCCAACCTGTTGGTTGCCTCCAATCTCCTGGTCGCCCCCAACCTCTTGGTCACCCCCAAATTCTTGGTTGACCCCAAAGTCTCGGTCACCCCCAACTTCTTGGTTAACTGCAACCTTCTGGTTAACCCCAACTTCTTGGTTGACCCCAAAGTCTTGGTCACTCCCAACCCTCTGCTTGACCCAAACTTCTTGGTTGACCCCAACCTTCTGGTCAACCCCAACCTGTTGGTCACCCCCAACCTCTTGGTCACCCCCAACTTCTCGGTTGACCCCAACCTTCTGGTCGCCCCCGACCTCCTGGTCACCCCCACCCTCTTGGTGTCCCCCGAGGAGGTCCCCCCAGAGCCCCCCGTCTCCCTCGGGGGTGGGGGCCGGGCTGGTGGTCCCCGGGCAGAGCCCCACGTCGGAGGCGGCTCGGGGCAGGGCGGCGGCGGTGGCCGCGGCGAGGCCGGCGGTGGCCGTGGCGCTGCGGGGGACGGCGGGCAGGTAGGAGAGGCGCCCGCGGTAGGTGTGAAGGGCCAGGAGGCGCGCGGCGGCGCCCAGGGCGAAGCGAGCCGGGCCCAAGCGCCGCAGCCGCTCGCTCTCGATGTCCACGTCGGCCACCAGCCCCCAGGCCACGCTCAGGAAGGAGAAGACGCGCCGGCCCGACGCCGTCGTCACCGACACCAGGTCCAGGGGCGCCGGCGCCGAGCGGCACAGCAGCAGCGCCAGGTTCTGCAGCAGCCGCAGCCCCAGCGCCGCCGGCAGCCTGAGGGGGACACGGGGACGTGATTGGGGACACGGGGACACGGGATGGGGACGTGGGGACGTGGGGACATGGGATGGGGACACAGGGACATTGGATAGGGACACGGGGACACGAGGACACGAGGACATGGGGACATGGGATGGGGACACGGGGACGTGGGGATGTGGGGACATGGGATGGGGACACAGGGACATTGGATAGGGACACGGGGATGTGGGGACAAGGGGACATGGGATGGGGACACGGGGACGTGGGGATGTGGGGACATGGGATGGGGACACGGGGACACGGGGACATGGGATGGGGTCACAGGGACATTGGATAGGGACACGGGGATGTGGGGACACGGGGACGTGGGGACATGGGATGGGGTCACAGGGACATTGGATAGGGACACGGGGACATGGGATGGGGACACGGGGACATGGGGACATGGGATGGGGACACAGGGACATTGGATAGGGACACGGGGACATGGGGACATGGGGACACGGGGACATGGGATAGGGACACGGGGACATGGGATGGGGACACAGAGACATGTGGACGTGGGGATGGGGACACGGGGACATGGGATGGGGACATGGGAACACGGGGATGTGATTGGGGACACAGGGACATGGGGACATAGGATGGGGACACAGGGACATTGGATGGGGACACAGGGACGTGGGATGGGAACATGGGGATGTGATTGAGGACATGGGGACGTGGGGACATGGGATGAGGACATGGGGACACAGGGACATGGGATGGGGACACGGGGACATGGGGACATTGGATGGGGACACAGGGATACGGGGACATGGGGACACGGGGACGTGGGGACATGGGGACATGGGATGGGGACACGAGGACATGGGGACGTGGGAACATGGGGACATTGGATGGGGATATGGGGACACGGGGACATGGGAGGACATGGGGACATGGGGGGACATGGGGACATTGGATGGGGACACAGGGACATGGGATGGGGAAACAGGAGGACATGGGGACAAGGGGACATGGGATGGGGACATGGGGACACGGGAGGACACGAGGACACAGGAGGACATGGGATGGGGACACAGGGACATGGGGACACAGGGGGACATGTGGATATGGGGACATGAGGACACAGGAGGACATGGGACGGGGACATGGGAACAGGGGGACATGGGGACATGGGGACACAGGATGGGGACATGGCACATGGCAGGGGACACAGGGACATGGGGACACGGGATGGGGACATGGGGGGACACAGGGACATGGGATGGGGACACAGAGGGACACGCTACGTGTGGAGCGTGGGCAGGAGTGTCCCCACGTTCCCCGCGTCCTCCTTGTCCCCCCAACCCCCCTGTCCCCCCCATACTCCTCGTGTCCCCACGTCCCCCCCACTCCCGGCCCCCTTCGTGTCCCCCCCAATCCCTCCACGTCCCCCCCAAGTCCCTCCTGTCCCCTCCATCTCCCCGTGTCCCCCCTGTCCCCCCATGTCCCCTCCATGTCCCCCCATGTCCCCCTCTACGCCCTCACAATCCCTCCTGTCCCCCCTGTCCCCATATCTCTCCATGTCCCCACGTCCCCTCCTGCCCCCCATGTCCCTCCTGCCCCCCCCATCTCCCTCCATGTCCCCATGTCCCCTCCTGCCCCCATGTCCCCCCATGTCCCTCCTGTCCCCATGTCCCTATGTCCCCTCCTGCCCCCATGTCCCCCCATGTCCCTCCTGTCCCCACGTCCCCCCTGCCCCCCCATGTCCCTCCTGCCCCCCCATGTCCCCTCCTGTCCCCATGTCCCCTCTGGCCCCCCATGTCTCCTCCTGCCCCTCCATGTCCCCTCCTGTCCCTATGTCGCCCCTGCCCCGCCATGTCCCCACGTCCCCATGTCCCCCCATGTCCCCTCCTGTCCCCATGTCCCCCCATGTCCCCTCCTGTCCCCCATGTCCCCCCATGTCCCCATGTCCCCCCCTGCCCTCATATCCCCCCATGTCCCCACGTCCCCATGTCCCCCCATGTCCCCTCCTGTCCCCCATGTCACCTCCTGTCCCCATGTCCCCCCATCTCCCTCCACGTCCTCATGTCCCCCCATGTCCCCTCCTGCCCCCCCATGTCCCCTCCTGTCCCCATGTCCCCTCTGCCCCATCTCCCCCCACGTCCCCATGTCCCCCCATCTCCCCTCCTGTCCCCATGTCCCCCCATCTCCCCCCACGTCCCCATGTCCCCCCATGTCCCTCCTGCCCCCCCATGTCCCCTCCTGTCCCCATGTCCCCTCCTGCCCCCCCATGTCCCCTCCTGTCCCCATGTCCCCTCCTGCCCCTCCATGTCCCCTCCTGTCCCTATGTCCCCCCTGCCCCCCCATGTCCCCACGTCCCCATGTCCCCCCATGTCCCCTCCTGTCCCCATGTCCCCCCATGTCCCCTCCTGTCCCCCATGTCCCCCCATGTCCCCATGTCCCCCCTGCCCTCATATCCCCCCATGTCCCCACGTCCCCATGTCCCCCCATGTCCCCTCCTGTCCCCCATGTCACCTCCTGTCCCCATGTCCCCCCTGCCCCATCTCCCCCCTGCCCCATCTCCCCCCACGTCCCCATCTCCCCCCACGTCCCCATGTCCCCCCATGTCCCCCCTGCCCCCCATGTCCCCCTGTCCCCCCATGTCCCCCCTGTCCCCCCCTGTCCCCCCGTCCCCCCCGTACCCCGCCAGGTGGTTGATGGTGGCAGCGAGGGCGTTCCCGGAGCCGCAGGGCAGGATCCCCAGGGGCGTCCGCAGCGCCCGCTCCCAGTCCTCCCGCTCCAGCAGCCCGTTCACCACCTGGGGGGGCAGCTGGGACACCCCCAAACCCACAGAGACACCCCCAAACCCGCACGGACGCCCCCAAACCCGCACGGACACCCCCAAACCCGCACGGACACCCCCAAACCCACAGAGACACCCCCAAACCCGCACGGACACCCCCAAACCCGCACGGACACCCCCAAACCCACAGAGACACCCCCAAACCCGCACGGACACCCCCAAACCCGCACGGACACCCCCAAACCCACAGAGACACCCCCAAACCCGCACGGACACCCCCAAACCCGCACGGACACCCCCAAACCCACACGGGCTCCCCAAACCTACATAGACCCCCCCAAACCTGCAGCCCCCCCATCCAGCCCTCCCGCTCCAGCAGCCCGTTCACCACCTGGGGGGGCAGCTGGGACACCCCCAAACCCACAGAGACACCCCCAAACCCGCACGGACACCCCCAAACCCACACGGGCCCCCCAAACCTGCAGCCCCCCCATCCAGCCCTCCCACTCCAGCAGCCCCTTCACCACCTGGGGGGGCAGCTGGGACACCCCCAAACCCACACGGACTCCCCCAAACCCACAGAGACCCCCCAAACCCACATGGACACTCCCAAACCCACAGAGACCCCCCAAACCCACACGGACACCCCCAAACCCGCACGGACACCCCCAAACCCACAGAGACGCCCCCAAACCCGCACGGACACCCCCAAACCCACAGAGACGCCCCCAAACCCACACGGGCCCCCCAAACCTACATAGACCCCCCCAAACCTGCAGCCCCCCCATCCAGCCCTCCCGCTCCAGCAGCCCCTTCACCACCTGGGGGGGCAGCTGGGATACCCCCAAACCCACACGGACACCCCCAAACCCACAGAGACCCCCCAAGCCCACATGGGCCTCCCAAACCTACATAGACCCCCCCAAACCTGCAGCCCCCCCCATCCAGCCCTCCCGCTCCAGCAGCCCTTTCACCACCTGGGGGGCAGCTGGGACACCCCCAAACCCGCACGGACACCCCCAAACCCGCACGGACACCCCAAACCTGCATGGACCCCCCAAGCCCACATGGGCCCCCCAAACCCACAGAGACACCCCCAAACCTGCAGCCCCCCCCATCCAGCCCTCCTGCTCCAGCAGCCCCTTCACTACTTGGGGGAGCAGCTGGGACACCCCCAAACCCACACGGACACCCCCAAACCCACAGAGACCCCCCAAGCCCACATGGGCCCCCCAAACCTACATAGACCCCTCCAAGCAGCAGCCCCCCCCATCCAGCCCTCCCGCTCCAGCAGCCCTTTCACCACCTGGGGGGGCAGCTGGGACACCCCCAAACCCGCACGGACACCCCCAAACCCGCACGGACACCCCAAACCTGCATGGACCCCCCAAGTCCACATGGGCCCCCCAAACCCACAGAGACACCCCCAAACCTGCAGCCCCCCCCATCCAGCCCTCCTGCTCCAGCAGCCCCTTCACTACTTGGGGGAGCAGCTGGGACACCCCCAAACCGGCACGGACACCCCCAAACCCACACGGACCCCAAAAAACCCACAGAGACACCCCCAATTCAGCCCTCCCGCTCCACCAGCCCCTTCACTACCTGGGGGAGGGCAACTGGGAACCCCCTCAAACCCACAAGGACCCCCCCAAACCCCCCTAAAAGCCCCCCAGGACCCCCCCAAACGCCCAAACCCACTCAGACACCCCCCCAGGACCCCCCGAATCTCCCCCCCCCTCCCCTCTATAACCCCATTTTAGGGGCAAGTAGCTCATAGAACAACCCCCCCCCTTTTACCCCCTCGTGCCCCCCCCACCCCCAGCGCCCCCCCCATTTTTTTTGGGGTACCTCGAAGAGGAGCCCGTCCCCCGAGGCGGTGACGATGCCGTCCCACTGCTCCAGGCTGAGCCCCGACACCAGCTCCCGCGCGTGGTTCGCTCGCTCTGGGGGGGGGACAAGGTGGGATGGCACCCCCAAAACCCCCCCGGGAACCCCAAAACCCCCCCGGGAACCCCAACTCCCCCCCCGGAACCCCAATCCCTCTCGGGAACCCCAAAACCCCCCCGGGAACCCCAAAACACCCCTGGGAACCCCAAAACCCCCCTGGAACCTCAACCCCCCCCGGGAACCCCAAAACACCCCTGGGAACCTCAACCCCCCCCTGGAAACCCCAAAACCCCCCCCGGGAACCCCCAAACCCCCCTGGGAACCTCAAACCCCCCCCTGGAACCCCCAACCCCCCCCCGGGAACCCCAAAACCCCCCTGGGAACCTCAACCCCCCCCCGGGAACCCCAAACCCCCCCCCCCCCCCCGGAACCCCAAAACCCCCCTGGGAACCCCAAAAACCCCACTGGGGACCCCAACCTCCCCCGGAACCCCAAAACCCCCCCGGGAACCCCCAAAACCCCCCTGTGAACCTCAACCCCCCCCTGGAACCCCAAAACCCCCCCGGAACCCAAACCCCACCGGGAACCCCAAAACCCCCCCTGGAACCCCCCCAAACACCACTAGGGACCCGCAACACCCACCTGGGAACCCCAAAAACCCCACCGGGGACCCCAAAACCCCCCCTGGAACCCCAAACACCACTAGGGACCCCGCAACACCCACCTGGGAACCCCAAAAACCCCACCGGGGACCCCAAAGACCCCACCGGGGACCCCAAAAACCCCACTAGGAGCTGCAAATACCCCCCAGGGACCCTAACCCCCCCCCCCAGGAATCCCAAATACCCTCCAGGGACCCCAAAATCTCTCACAGTGACCCCAAATCCCACCCCCAGGGACCCGCACTCCCCTTTTCCAGCCCCCCAATAACCCCCCAACCCCTCTTTTTTCAGCCCCCCTGACCCCCTATAACCCCCAAGCCCCCCATTTCCAGCTCCCTGAGCCCCCCCAGCTCCCATTTCCAGCCCTCTAAGCCCCCCTAAACTCTCTATAACCCACCCAGCCCCCCTTTTTCCAACCCCCCAGTCCCCTACAACCCCCCCCAGCCCCCCTTTTCCATCCCCCTGCCCTGAGCCCCCCTATAACCCCCCAGCTCCCCTTTTCCAGCCCCCTGAGCCCCCCCTATAACCCCCCCAGCTCCCCTTTTCCAGCCCCCTGAGCCCCCCTATAACCCCCCAGCTCCCCTTTTCCATCCCCCTGAGCCCCCCTATAACCCCCCAGCTCCCCATTTCCAGCCCCCTGAGCCCCCCTATAACCCCCCCAGCTCCCCATTTCCAGCCCCCTGAGCCCCCCTATAACCCCCCAGCCCCCCCATTTCCAGCCCCTTGACCCCCTATAACCCTCCAACTCCCCTTTTCCAGCCCCCTGAGCCCCCCTATAACTCCCAGCTCCCCCTTTTCCAGCCCCCTGAGCCCCCCATAACCCTCCAGCTCCCCTTTTCCAGCCCCCTGAGCCCCCCTATAACCCCCCAGCTCCCCTTTTCCAGCCCCCTGAGCCCCCCTATAACCCCCCAGCTCCCCTTTTCCAGCCCCCTGAGCCCCCCTATAACCCCCCAGCTCCCCTTTTCCAGCCCCCTGAGCCCCCCTATAACCCCCAGCTCCCCTTTTCCAGCCCCCTGAGCCCCCCTATAACCCCCCAGCTCCCCTTTTCCAGCCCCTGAGCCCCCCTATAACCCCCCAGCTCCCTTTTCCAGACCCCTGAACCCCCCTATAACCCCCGAGCTCCCTTTTCCAGCCCCCTGAGCCCCCCATAACCCTCCAACTCCCCTTTTCTAGCCCCCTGAGCCCCCCTATAACCCCCGAGCTCCCTTTTCCAGCCCCCTGAGCCCCCCATAACCCCCCAGCTCCCCTTTTTCCAGACCCCCCCCCGTTTTTTAACCCCCCAGTACCGGTCTGGACGAGGTTGAAGGCGATGCCCGCGTCCCCCAGCAGCGGGAGGACGTGGCTCTGGCACCAGCGCAGCGCTCGCCCCCCGACCCCCAAAGGGGTTCAGCAGCAGCAGCAGCCGCCGCCCCCCCCGGATCGGGGGGCAGCCCTGGGGGGGGAGACACCGTCAGGGACCCCCCCCAAAGCCCCTCGTGCCCCCCCAACCCGCTCGGACGTAGTCAAAGCCCCTTCTAGCCCCTCAAATCCCCTCTTACCCCCCCCAATCTCCCCTCAAAGCCCCTTTTACCCCCCCAAATCCCCTCTCACCCCCCCAAATCCCCTCTCAAATCCCCTTTTGCCCCCCCAAATACCCTCTTACCCCCCCAAATCCCCTCTTACCCCTCCAAATCCCCCCCAAAGCCCCTTTTACCCCCCCAAAGCCCCTTTTATTCCCCAAATCCCCCCTCAAATCCCCTCTTACCCCCCCAAATCCCCTTTTACCCCCCAAAGCCCCGCTTACCCCCCAAATCCCCCCTCGAATCCCCTCTTACCCCCCCAAATCCCCTTTTACCCCCCAAAGCCCCCCTTATCCCCCCAAATCCCCCCTGAAATCCCCTTTTATTCCCCCAAATCCCCCCTCAAACCCCCTTTTACCCCCCAAATCCCTTTTTACCCCCCAAAGCCCCACTTACCCCCCCCAAATCCCCCCCCTCAAATCCCCTCTTACCCCCCCCAAATCCCCCCCAAAACCCCCTTTTAACCCCCCAAAACCCCACTTTTAACCCCCAAAACCCCTTGTCCCCCCCACCCAAACCCCCTTTTATCCCCCCAAACCCCCTTTTACCCCCCCCCAAAACCTACTTTCCCTCCCTCAGGCCCCTTGCGTCCCACCCCAAATCCCATTTTACCCCCCCAAATCCCTTTTTACCCCTCCCGACCCCCCCACCCAAACCCCCTTTTATCCCCCCAAATCTCCTTTTGACCCCCCAAAACCCACTTTTTCCCCCCTCAAACCCCCTTTTATCCCCCCAAACCCCCTTTTATCCCCCCAAAACCCACTTTTCCCCCCTCAGGCTCCTTGCATCCCACCCCAAATCCCCTTTTACCTCCCCAAATCCCCTTTTACCCCCCCCGCCCCCCACCCAAACTCCCTCTTATCCCCCCAAACTCCCTTTTACCCCCCCAAATCCTTTTTTTACCCCCCCTGGCCTCCCACCCAAACCCCCTTTTATCCCCCCAAACCCCATTTTACCCCCCCCAAAACCCACTTTTCCCTCCTCAAGCCCCTTGTGTCCCCCCCAATCCCCTTTTACCTCCCCAAGTCCCCCTCAAACCCCCTTTTATCCCCCCAAACCCCCTTTTATCCCCCCCAAAACTCACTTTTCCCCCCTCAAGCCCCTTGCGTCCCACCCCAAATCCCCTTTTACCCCCCCAAATCCCTTTTTACCCCCCCAACCACCCACCCAAACTCCCTCTTATCCCCCCAAACTCCCTTTTACCCCCCCAAATCCCTTTTTACCCCCCCGGCATCCCACACAATCCCCTTTTATCCCCCCAAATCTCCTTTTACCCCCCCAAAACCCACTTTTCCCCCCCTCAGGCCCCTTGCGTCCCCCCCCCCCAAACCCCCTTTTACCCCCCCAAATCCCCCCTCAAAGCCCCTTTTACCCCCCCAAACCCCCTTTTACCCCCCCAAAACCCACTTTTCCCCCCCTCAAGCCCCTTGTGTGCCACCCCAAATCCCCTTTTACCTCCCCAACCCCCCACCCAAACCCCCTCTTATCCCCCCAAACTCCCTTTTACCCCCCCAAATCCCTTTTTACCCCCCCCCGGCCTCCCACACAAATCCCCTTTTATCCACCCAAACCCCCTTTTACCCCCCCCAAAACCCACTTTCCCCCCTCAGGCCCCTTGCGTCCCACCCCAAATCCCCTTTTACCCCCCCAAATCCTTTTTTACCCCCCAACCACCCACCCAAACCCCCTCTTATCCCCCCAAACTCCCTTTTACCCCCCCCAAATCCCTTTTTACCCCCCCCGGCCTCCCACACAAACCCCCTTTTATCCACCCAAACCCCCTTTTACCCCCCCCAAAACCCACTTTCCCCCCTCAGGCCCCTTGCGTCCCCCCCCCAAACCCCCTTTTACCCCCCCAAATCCCCCCTCAAAGCCCCTTTTACCCCCCCAAATCCCTTTTTACCCCCCCACCCACCCACCCAAACTCCCTCTTATCCCCCCAAACTCCCTTTTACCCCCCCCAAATCCCTTTTTACCCCCCCGGCATCCTACACAAATCCCCTTTTATCCCCCCAAATCTCCTTTTACCCCCCCAAAACCCACTTTTCCCCCCTCAGGCCCCTTGCGTCCCACCCCAAATCCCCTTTTACCCCCCCCAAATCTCTTTTTACCCCCACTGCCCCCCTGCCCAAACCCCCTTTTAGCCCCCCAAACTCGCTTTCCCCCCCCCCCCTCACCGCCGGGGGGGGGCAGGGGGATCCCCCTGACGAGGCAGCGGAGGGTCCTGGCCCAGCGCTCGGCCGTCTCCTGGTTTTCGGGGTACCGGGGGGCAGCGTCCACGCGGAAGGCGGGGGGCCCATCGCCGCCGCCGGGCCCCCCCCCGGCCCCCCCCGCAAGGGGTAAGCGTAGACGGCGAAGAAAGCGGCTTCGGGGAGGGAGGGGGCGCGCAGCGTGTGGCTCCCCACCACGTCATCCAAGCGCAGCGTCCCGCGGGGCCCCCCCCAAGCCCGGGAGGCCCCCCCGAAATCCGCAGCTCCGTCGGGGTCAGCACGAGGTGGAAACGGGACCCCCGTCCCCGTCCCGGGGGGGCCCCCCAAAGTCCCCCTCCAGCAGCGGCTCCGAGGGGCATCGGGGAGGGGGCGGCGGCTCAGCCTGGGGGGGGGGGGGGGGGGGGGAGGAAAAAAAAATGGGGTGAGGGTGGGATCCCAGGACACCCCCCCGCGCCCCTTCTGCCCCCCCCCCCCATCCCATGACCCCCCCAAATACCAGCTCCCCCCTCAAATATATAACCCCGCCCCCCCAAATACTGGTGACCCGCCCCCCCAAATACCCGTTCCCACCCCCCCCAAATATCGGTGACCCCCCCAATACC
>JAUNZM010003077.1:0-22418 GCA_033459285.1 Clamator glandarius
TAAAAGTCCCCAGATTCTTCTAGATCCCCCCCGGACCCTTGTAAAAGCCCCCAGACCCTTCTAGAGGCCCCCAGGACCCTTATAAAAGCACCCAGACCCTTCCAGAGCCTCCCAGGACCCTTCTACAAGCCCCCAGACCCTTCTAGAGCCCCCCAGGACCCTTCTAATAGCCCCCAGACACGTCTAGATGCCACCAGGAACCTTCTAAAAGTCCCCAGATTCTTCTAGAGCCCCCCCGGACCCTTATAAAAGCCCCCAGACCCTTCTAGAGGCCCCCAGGACCCTTATAAAAGCACCCAGACCCTTCCAGAGCCTCACAGGTCCCTTCTAAACGCCCCCAGACCCTTCTAGAGGCCCCCAGGACCCTTCTAAAAGCCTCTAGACCCTTCTAGAGCCTCCCAGGACCCTTCTAAAAGCCCCCAGACCCTTCTAGAGCCTCCCCTGACCATTCTAAAAGCCCCCAGACCCTTCTAGAGCCCCCCAGGACCCTTCTAAAAGACCCCAGACCCTTCTAGAGCCACCTAGGATCCTTCAAAAAGCATAAAGACCCTTCTAGACCGTCCCCGGATCATTCTAAAAGCCCCCAGACCCTTCTAGAGCCCATCAGGACCCTTCTAAATGCCCCCAGACCCTTCTAGAGAACCCCAGGACCCATCTAAAAGCCCCCAGACACTTCTAGAGCCCCCCCGGACCATTCTTAAAGACCATAGACTCTTCTAGAGCCCCCCAGGACCCTACTAAAAGCTCCCAGACCCTTCTAGAGCCCCCCAGGACCCTTCTAAAAGCCCCCAGACCCTTCTAGACCCTCCCAGGCCCTTTCTAAAATCCCCCAGACCTTTCTAGAGGACCCTGGACCCTTCTAAAAGCCCCCAGAACATTCTAGAGCCCCCCAGGACCCTTCTAAAAGCCCCCAGACCCTTCTAGAGCACCCCAGGACCCTTCTAAAAGCCCCCAGACCCTTCTTGAGCCCCCCAGGACCCTTCTAAAAGTCCCCAGACCCTTCTAGCATCACCCAGGACCTTTCTACAAGCCGCCAGACCCTTCTAGAGCCCCCAAGGACCCTTCTAAAAGCTCCCAGACCCTTCTAGATGCCCCCAGGACCCTTCTAAAAGCCCCCAGACCCTTCTAGAGTCCCCCGGACCCTTCTACAAGCCCCCAGACCCTTCTAGATCCAACCAGGACCCTTCTAAAAGCCCCCAGACCTTTCTAGAGGACCCTGGACCCTTCTAAAAGCCCCCAGAACATTCTAGAGCCCCCCAGGACCCTTCTAAAAGCCCCCAGACCCTTCTAGAGGACCCCAGGACCCGTCTAAAAGCCTCTAGACCCTTCTAGAGCCCCCCAGGACCATTCTAAAAGCACCCAGACCCTTCTAGAGGCTCCCAGTACCCTTCTAAAAGCAACCAGACCCTTCTAGAGAACCCAAGGACCCTTCTAAAAGCCCCCAGACCCTTCTAGAGCCAAACAGGATCATTCCAAAAGCAACCAGACCCTTATAGAGCCACCTAGGACCCATCTAAAAGCCCCCAGACCCTTCTAGAGGCCCCTAGGACACTTCTAAAAGCCCACAGACCCTTCTAGACCCTCCCCGGATCCTTCGAAAAGACTCCAGACCCTTCTAGAGCCCCCCAGGATCATTCTAAAAGCCCCTAGACCCTTCTAGAGCCCCCCAGTACCCTTCTAAAAGCACCTAGACCCTTCTAGAGCCCCCCAGGACCCTTCTAAATGCCCCCAGACCCTTCAAGAGGCACCCAGGGCCCCTCTTAATGAACCCCGTCCCTTCTAGAGCACCCCAGGACCCTTCTAAAAGTCCCCAGGCCCTTCTAGAGTACCCCAGGACCCTTCTAAAAGCCCCCAAACCCTTCTAGAGCCCCCCAGGACCCTTCTAAAAGACCCCAGACCCTTCTAGAGGACCCCAGGACCCTTCTGAAAGCCAGCAGAACATTCTAGAGTCACCCAGGACCCTTCTAAAGGCACCCAGACCCTTCTAGAGCCCCCCAGGACCCTTCTAAAAGCGCCCAGACCCTTCTAGAGGCCCCCAGGATACTTCTAAATGCCCCCAGACCCTTCTAGAGAACCCCGGGACCCTTCTAAAAGCCCCCAGACCCCTCTAGAGCCCCCCAGGACCCTTCTAAAAGCCCCCAGAACCTTCTAGACCCTCCCCGGATCATTCTAAAAGCCCCCAGACCCTTCTAGAGACCCCCATGACCCTTCTAAAAGCACTCAGACCCTTCTAGAGCCTCCCAGGACCATTCTAAAAGCCCCCAGACCCTTCTAGACGCCCCCAGGACCCTTCTAAAAGACCCCAGACCCTTCTAGAGCCCCCCAGGACCCTTCTGAAAGGCCGCAGACACACCTAGACACTCCCCGGATCTTTCTAAAAGACAACAGACACTTCTAGAGATCCCCAGGAGCATTCTAAAAGCCCCCAGACCCTTCTAGAGCACTCCAGGACCCTTCTAAAAGCCCCCAGACCCTTCTAGAGCCCCCCAGGGCCCCTCTTAAGGCAAACCGTCCCTTCTAGGACACCCCAGGACCCTTCTTAAAGTCCCCAGACCCTTCTAGAGCACCCCAGGACCCTTCTAAAAGCCCCCAGACCCTTCTATAGCACCCCCGGACCCTTCTAAAAGCCTCCAGACCCTTCTAGAGGAACCCTGGACCCTTCTGAAAGCCCCCAGAACCTTCTAGAGCATCCCAGGACAGTTCTAAAAGCCCCCAGATTCTAAAAAGCCCCCAGACCCTTCTAGAGCATCCCAGGACAGTTCTAAAAGCCACCCAGACCTTTCTAGAGCCCCCCAGACCCTTCTAAAAGACCCAGACCCTTCTAGAGACCCCAGGACCCTTTAAAAGCACCCAGACCCTTCTAGACACCCAGAGCCTTCTAAAAGCACCCAGACCCTTCTAGAGCACCCCAGAACCCTTCTAAAAGCTCCCAGACTTTCTAGATCCCCAAGACCCTTCTAAAAGCCCCAGACCCTTCTAGAGCCCCCAGGACCCTTCTACAAGCCCCCAGACCCTTCTAGTGCCACCAGGACCCTTCTAAAAGCACCCAGACCCTTCTAGAGGACCCCAGACCCGTCTAAAAGCCTCTAGACCCTTCTAGAGCCCCCCAGGACCTTTCTAAAAGCACCCAGACCCTTCTAGAGCCTCCCCGACCCTTATAAAAGCACCCCGACCCTTCTAGAGCCTCCCAGTACCCTTCTAAAAGCAACCAGACCTTCTAGAGAACCCCAGGACCCTTCTAAAAGCCCCCAGACCCTTCTAGACCCTCCCCGGATCATTCCTAAAAGCCCCCAGACCCTTCTAGAGACCCCCAGGATCATTCTAAAAGCCCCCAGACCCTCTAGAGCCCCCCAGATCATTCAAAAAGCCCCCAGACCCTTCTAGAGCCCCCTAGGACCCATCTAAAAGCCCCAGACCCTTCTATAGTCCCCTAGGACACTCTAAAAGCCCCCAGACCCTTCTAGACCCTCCCCGGATCCTTCGAAAAGACCCCAGACCCTTCTAGAGCCCCCCAGGATCATTCTAAAAGCACCCAAACTCTTCTAGAGCACCCAGTACCCTTCTAAAAGCACCTAGACCCTTCTAGAGCCCCCCAGGACCCTTCTAAATGCCCCCAGACCCTTCAAGAGGCACCCAGAACCCTTCTAAAAACACCCAGACCATTCTAGAGCCTCCCAGGACCATTCTAAAAGCCCCCAGACCCTTCTAGACCCCCCCAGGACCCTTCTAAAAGCACCCAGACCCTTCTAGAGCCCCCCAGGACCATTCTGAAAGGCCGCAGACACTTATAGACACTCCCCGGATCTTTCTAAAAGACCCCAGACCCTTCTAGAGCACCCCAGGACCCTTCTAAAAGCCCCCAGACACTTCTAGAGCCCCCCAGGCCTCCTCTTAAGGCACCCCGTCCCTTCTAGAGCACGCCAGGACCCTTCTAAAAGTCCCCAGACCTTTCTAGAGCATGCCAGGACCCGTCTAAAAGCCCCCAGACCATTCTAGAGCCCCCCCCGGACCCTTCTAAAGGCCTCCAGACCCTTCTAGAGGCCCCCTGGACCTTTCTGAAAGCACCCAGAACCTTCTAGAGCCCTCCAGGACCCTTCTAAAAGCACCAAGACCCTTCTAGAGCATCCCAGGACCATTCTAATAGCCCCCAGACCCTTCTAGAGCCTCCCAGGATCCTTCTAAAAGCCCCCAGACTCTTCTAGATCCTCCCAGGACCCTTCTAAAAGCCCCCAGACCATTCTAGAGCCCCCCAGGACCCTTCTAAAAGCCCCCAGACCCTTCTAGAGACTCCCAGGACCCTTCTAAAAGCACCCAGACCATTCTAGAGCACCCCAGGACCCTTCTAAAAGCACCCAGACCCTTCTAGAGCCTACCAGGACCTTTCTACAAGCACCCAGACCCTTCTAGAGCCCCCAAGGACCCTTCTAAAAGCCCCCAGACCCTTCTAGAGGCCCCCAGGACCCTTCTAAAAGCCACCAGACCCTTCTAGAGCCCCCCCAGTACCCTTCTAAAAGCCCCTAGACCTTTCTAGAGCCCCCCAGGACCCTTCTAAATGCCCCCAGACCCTTCAAGAGGCACCCAGAACCCTTCTAAAAGCACCCAGACCATTCTAGAGCCTACCAGGACCATTCTAAAAGACCCCAGACCCTTCTAGACCCCCCCAGGACCCATCTAAAAGCCCCCAGACCCTTCTAGAGCCCCCCAGGACCCTTCTGAAAGGCCGCAGACAATTCTAGACACTCCCCGGATCCTTCTAAAAGACCCCAGACCCTTCTAGAGCACCCCAGGACCCTTCTAATAAGCCCCCAGACACTTCTAGAGCCCCCCAGGCCTATTCTTAAGGCACCCCATCCCTTCTAGAGCACCCCAGGACCCTTCTAAAAGTCCCCAGACCTTTCTAGAGCACGCCAGGACCCGTCTAAAAGCCCCCAGACCATTCTAGAGCCCCCCCGGACCCTTCTAAAAGCCTCCAGACCCTTCTAGAGGCCCCCTGGACCTTTCTGAAAGCACCCAGAACCTTCTAGAGCCCTCCAGGACCCTTCTAAAAGCACCAAGACCCTTCTAGAGCATCCCAGGACCATTCTAATAGCCCCCAGACCCTTCTAGAGCCTCCCAGGATCCTTCTAAAAGCCCCCAGACTCTTCTAGATCCTCCCAGGACCCTTCTAAAAGCCCCCAGACCATTCTAGAGCCCCCCAGGACCCTTCTAAAAGCCCCCAGACCCTTCTAGAGACTCCCAGGACCCTTCTAAAAGCACCCAGACCATTCTAGAGCACCCCAGGACCCTTCTAAAAGCCCCCAGACCCTTCTAGAGCCTACCAGGACCTTTCTACAAGCACCCAGACCCTTCTAGAGTCCCCAAGGACCCTTCTAAAAGCCCCCAGACCCTTCTAGAGGCCCCCAGGACCCTTCTAAAAGCCACCAGACCCTTCTAGATCCCCCCCAGTACCCTTCTAAAAGCCCCTAGACCTTTCTAGAGCCCCCCAGGACCCTTCTAAATGCCCCCAGACCCTTCAAGAGGCACCCAGAACCCTTCTAAAAGCACCCAGACCATTCTAGAGCCTCCCAGGACCATTCTAAAAGACCCCAGACCCTTCTAGACCCCCCCAGGACCCATCTAAAAGCCCCCAGACCCTTCTAGAGCCCCCCAGGACCCTTCTGAAAGGCCGCAGACAATTCTAGACACTCCCCGGATCCTTCTAAAAGACCCCAGACCCTTCTAGAGCACCCCAGGACCCTTCTAAAAGCCCCCAGACACTTCTAGAGCCCCCCAGGCCTCTTCTTAAGGCACCCCATCCCTTCTAGAGCACCCCAGGACCCTTCTAAAAGTCCCCAGACCTTTCTAGAGCACGCCAGGACCCGTCTAAAAGCCCCCAGACCATTCTAGAGCCCCCCCGGACCCTTCTAAAAGCCTCCAGACCCTTCTAGAGGCCCCCTGGACCTTTCTGAAAGCACCCAGAACCTTCTAGAGCCCCCCAGGACCCTTCTAAAACACCCAGACCCTTCTAGAGCATCCCAGGACCATTCTAAAAGCCCCCAGACCCTTCTAGAGCCTCCCAGGATCCTTCTAAAAGCCCCCAGACTCTTCTAAATCCTCCCAGGACCCTTCTAAAAGCCCCCAGACCATTCTAGAGCCCCCCAGGACCCTTCTAAAAGCCCCCAGACCCTTCTAGAGCCTCCCAGGACCCTTCTAAAAGCACCCAGACCATTCTAGAGCACCCCAGGACCCTTCTAAAAGCCCCCAGACCCTTCTAGAGCCTACCAGGACCTTTCTACAAGCCCCCAGACCCTTCTAGAGCCCCCAAGGACGCTTCTAAAAGCCCCCAGACCCTTCTAGAGGCCCCCAGGACCCTTCTAAAAGCCACCAGACCCTTCTAGAGCCCCCCCAGGACCATTCTACAAGCCCCCAGACCCTTCTAGAGCCCCCCAGGACCCTTCTAAAAGCCCCCAGACCAATCTAGATCCACCCAGGACCCTTCTAAAAGCTCCCAGACCCTTCTAGAGCCCCCCAGGACTCGTCTAAAAGCCTCTAGACCCTTCTAGAGCCCCCCAGGACTTTTCTAAAAGCACCCAGACCTTTCTAGAGGCTAACCGGTCCCTTATAAAAGCACCCAGACCCTTCTAGAGCCTCCCAGGACCCTTCTAAAAGCCACCAGACCCTTCTAGAGACCCCCAGTACCCTTCTAAAAGCCCCCAGACCCTTCTAGACACTCCCCGGATCCTTCTAAACGCCCTCAGACCCTTCTAGAGCCCCCTAGGATCCTTCAAAAAGCACCCAGACCCTTCTAGACCGTCCCCGGATCATTCTAAAAGTCCCCAGAAACTTCTAGAGCCCCCCAGGACCCTTCTAAAAGCCCCATGACCCTTCTAGAGCCCCCTATGACCAATCTAAATGCCTCCAGACCCTTCTAGAGGCCCCAAGGACCCTTCTAAAAGCCCCCAGACCCTTCTAGACCTTCCCCGGATCCTTCTAAAAAACCGCAGACCATTCTAGAGCCTCCCGGGACCATTCTAAAGCCCTCAGACCCTTCTAGAGGACACCAGGACCCTTCTAAAAGCCCCCAGACACTTCTAGAGCCCCCCAGGACCCTTCTAAAAGCCTACAGACCCTTCTAGAGCCCCCCAGGACCCTTCTAAAAGCCCCCAGACCAATCTAGAGGTCCCCAGGGCCCTCTTAAGGCACCCCGTCCATTCTAGAGCACCCCAGGACCCTTCTAAAAGTCACCAGACCCTTCTAGAGCACCCCAGGACCCTTCTAAAAGCCCCAAGACCCTTCTAGAGCCCCCCAGGACCCTTCTAAAAGCACCCAGACCCTTATAGAGGCCCATAGGACCCTTCTGAAAGCCCCAAGAACTTTCTAGAGCATCCCAGGACCCTTCTAAAAGAACCCAGACCCTTCTAGGGCTCCCCAGGACCCTTCTAAAAGCCCCCAGACCATTCTAGAGACACCCATGACCCTTCTGAAATCCTCCAGAACCTTCTAGATCCACCCAGGACCCTTCTAAAAGCCACCAGACCCTTCTAGAGCCCCCCAGGACCATTCTAAAAGCACCCAGACCCTTCTAGAGACACCCAGGACCCTTCTAAATGCCCCCAGACCCTTCTAGATAAGCCAGGACCCTTCGAAAAGCAACCAGAACCTTCTGAAGCCACCCAGGACCATTCTAAAAGCCCCCAAACCCTTCTAGAGCCTCCCAGGACCCTTCTAAAAGCACCCAGACTCTTCTAGAGAGCCCCAGGGCCCTTCTAAAAGCCCCCAGACCCTTCTAGAGCCCCCCCGGACCCTTCTAAAAGCCTCCAGACCCTTCTAGAGGACCCCTGGACCCTTCTGAAAGACCCCAGAACCTTCTAGAGCATCCCAGGACCCTTCTAAAAGCCCCCAGACCCTTCTAGAGCATCCCAGGACAGATCTAAAAGCCCCCAGACCCTTCTAGAGCCTCCCAGGACCCTTCTAAAAGCTCCCAGACCCTTCTAGAGACCCCCAGGACCCTTCTAAAAGCCCCCAGACCCTTCTAGAGCCACCCAGGACCCTTCTAAAAGCCCCCATACCCTTCTAGAGACCTCCAGGACCCTTCTAGAGCCCCCAGACCCTTCTAGAGCCCCCCAGGACCCTTCTAAAAGCCCCCAGACCCTTCTAGAGCACCCCAGGACCCTTCTAAAAGCCCCCAGACCCTTCTTGAGCCCCCCAGGACCCTTCTAAAAGCCCCCAGACCCTTCTAGCGGCATCCAGGACCCTTCTACAAGCCCCCAGACCCTTCTAGAGCCCCCCAGAACCCTTCTAAAAGCTCCCAGAGCTTTCTAGATGCCCCCAGGACCCTTCTAAAAGCCCCCAGACCCTTCTAGAGCCCCCCAGGACCCTTCTACAAGCCCCCAGACCCTTCTAGAGCCACCCAGGACCCTTCTAAAAGCACCCAGACCCTTCTAGAGGCCCCCAGGACCCGTCTAAAAGCCTCTAGACCCTTCTAGAGCCCCCCAGGACCTTTCTAAAAGCACCCAGACCCTTCTAGAGGCTCCCCGGACCCTTATAAAAGCACCCCGACCCTTCTAGAGCCTCCCAGTACCCTTCTAAAAGCAACCAGACCCTTCTAGAGAAACCCAGGACCCTTCTAAAAGCCCCCAGACCCTTCTAGACCCTCCCCGGATCATTCTAAAAGCCCCCAGACCCTTCTAGAGCCCCCCAGGATCATTCTAAAAGCCCCCAGACCCTTCTAGAGCCCCCCAAGATCATTCAAAAAGCCCCCAGACCCTTCTAGAGCCCCCTAGGACCCATCTAAAAGCCCCCAGACCCTTCTAGACCTTCCCCGGATCCTTCTAAAAAACCGCAGACCATTCTAGAGCCTCCCGGGACCATTCTAAAGCCCTCAGACCCTTCTAGAGGACACCAGGACCCTTCTAAAAGCCCCCAGACACTTCTAGAGCCCCCCAGGACCCTTCTAAAAGCCTACAGACCCTTCTAGAGCCCCCCAGGACCCTTCTAAATGCCCCCAGACCCCTCAAGAGGCACCCAGAACCCTTCTAAAAGCACCCAGACCATTCTAGAGCCTCCCAGGACCATTCTAAAAGCCCCCAGACCCTTCTAGACCCCCCCAGGACCCTTCTAAAAGCACCCAGACCCTTCTAGAGCCCCCCAGGACCCTTCTGAAAGGCCGCAGACACTTATAGACACTCCCCGGATCCTTCTAAAAGACCCTAGACCCTTCTAGAGCACCCCAGGACCCTTCTAAAAGCCCCCAGACACTTCTAGAGCCCCCCAGGCCTCCTCTTAAGGCACCCCGTCCCTTCTAGAGCACCCCAGGACCCTTCTAAAAGTCCCCAGACCTTTCTAGAGCACGCCAGGACCCGTCTAAAAGCCCCCAGACCATTCTAGAGCCCCCCCGGACCATTCTAAAGGCCTCCAGACCCTTCTAGAGGCCCCCAGGACCTTTCTGAAAGCACCCAGAACCTTCTAGAGCCCTCCAGGACCCTTCTAAAAGCACCAAGACCCTTCTAGAGCATCCCAGGACCATTCTATAAAGCCCCCAGACCCTTCTAGAGCCTCCCAGGATCCTTCTAAAAGCCCCCAGACTCTTCTAGATCCACCCAGGACCCTTCTAAAAGCCCCCAGACCATTCTAGATCCACCCAGGACCCTTCTAAAAGCCCCCAGACCCTTCTAGAGCCTCCCAGGACCCTTCTAAAAGCACCCAGACCATTCTAGAGCACCCCAGGACCCTTCTAAAAGCCCCCAGACCCTTCTAGAGCCTACCAGGACCTTTCTACAAGCACCCAGACCCTTCTAGAGCCCCCAAGGACCCTTCTAAAAGCCCCCAGACCCTTCTAGAGGCCCCCAGGACCCTTCTAAAACCAACCAGACCCTTCTAGAGCCCCCCCAGGACCATTCTACAAGCACCCAGACCCTTCTAGAGCCCCCCAGGACCCTTCTACAAGCCCCCAGACCAATCTAGATCCACCCAGGACCCTTCTAAAAGCCCCCAGACCCTTCTAGAGGCCCCCAGGACTCGTCTAAAAGCCTCTAGACCCTTCTAGAGCCCCCCAGGACCTTTCTAAAAGCACCCAGACCCTTCTAGAGGCTCCACGGTCCCTTATAAAAGCACCCAGACCCTTCTAGACCGTCCCCGGATCATTCTAAAAGCCCCCAGACCATTCTAGAGCCCACCAGGACCCTTCTAAAAGCCCCCAGACCCTTCTAGAGCCCCCTATGACCGATCTAAATGCCCCCAGACCCTTCTAGAGGCCCCCAGGACCCTTCTAAAAGCCCCCAGACCCTTCTAGACCCTCCCCGGATCCTTCTAAAAAACCCCAGACCATTCTAGAGCCTCCCGGGACCATTCTAAAGCCCTCAGACCCTTCTAGAGGACACCAGGACCCTTCTAAAAGCCCCCAGAACATTCTAGAGCACCCCAGGACCCTTCTAAAAGCCCCAAGACCCTTCTAGAGCACCCCAGGACTCTTCTAAAAGCACCCAGACCCTTATAGAGGCCCCCAGGACCCTTCTGATAGCCCCAAGAACCTTCTAGAGCATCCCAGGACCCTTCTAAAAGAACCCAGACCCTTCTAGGGCTCCCCAGGACCCTTCTAAAAGCCCCCAGACCATTCTAGAGACACCCATGACCCTTCTGAAAGCCTCCAGAACATTCTAGATCCACCCAGGACCCTTCTAAAAGCCACCAGACCCTTCTAGAGCCCCCCAGGACCATTCTAAAAGCACCCAGACCCTTCTAGAGACACCCAGGACCCTTCTAAAGGCACCCAGACCCTTCTAGACCCTCCCCGGATCATTCTAAAAGCCCCCAGACCCTTCTAGAGCCTCGCAGGAACCCTCTAAAAGCCCCCGGACCCTTCTAGAGCCTCGCAGGACCCTTCTAAAAGCCCCCAGACCCTTCTAGAGGCCCCCCGGACCCTTCTAAAAGTCCCCAGACCCTTCTAGATCATCCCCGAACCCCTCTGATATATCCCACACCATTCTAGATGCCACCAGGATACTTTAAGAAGCCCCCAGACCCTTCTAGAGAACCCCAGGACCCTTCTAAAAGCCCCCAGACCATTCTAGAGCCCCCCAGGGCCTTTCTAAAAGCCCCGAGACCCTTCTAGGAGAGACGGGGGTCCTTAAGAGGGGCCTTGGGCTCCTCTAGAAGGGTCTGGGGGCTTATAGAAGTGTCCTGGCGGGCTCTCGAAGGGTCTAGGTTCTTTGAGAAGGGTCTTTGGGTGGCTCTAGAAGGGTCTGGGGTATTTTGGAAGGGTCCTGGGTGCCTCAAGAAGGGTGTGGGGTCTTCTATAGGGTCCTGGGGAGCTCTAGAAGGGTCTGGGTGCTTTTAGAAGGGTCCTGGGGAGCTCTAGAAGGGTCTGGGGTCTTTTAGAAGGGTCCCGGGAGGCTGTAGAAGGGTCTGGGGGCTTTTAGAATTGTCCTGCGGGTCTCTAGAAGGGTCTGGGTCCTGTTAGAAGGGTCCTTGGGGGCTCTAGAAAGGTCTGAGTATCATTAGAGGGGCCTTGGGGGCATCTAGAAGGGTCTGGGGGATATTAGAAGGGTCCTGGAGAGCTCTAGAAGGGTCTGGGGTATTTTAGAAGGGTTCTGGGTAGCTCTAGAAGGGTCTGGGGGCTTTCAGAAGGGTCCTGGGGGGCTGTAGAAGGGTCTGGAGTCTTTTAGAAGGGTCCTGGGGGGCTCTAGAAGGGTCTGGGGGCTTTTAGATGGGTCCTGCGGGTCTCTAGAAGGGTCTGGGTGCTTTTAGAAGTGTCCTGGGGGGCTCTAGAAGGGTCGGGGGAGTTTTAGGATAGTCCTGGTGGGCTCTAGAAGGGTGTGAGGGCTTTTAGAAGGTTCCTGGGGGCATCTAGAAGGCTCTGGGGGCTTTTAGAAGGGTCCTGGGGGCCTCTAGAATTGTCTGAGGGATTTTAGAAGGGTCCTGGGAGGCTCTAGAAGGGTCTGGGTGCTTTTAGAATGATCCAGGGAGGGTCTAGAAGGGTCTAGGGGCTTTTAGAAGGGTCCTGTGGGGCTCTAGAAGGATCAGGGTGGTTTTAGATAGGGCCTAGGGGGCTCTAGAAGGGTCTGGGTGCTTTTAGAAGGGTCCTAAGGGGCTCTAGAAGCGTCTGGGGGATTTTAGAAGGGTCCTGGGTAGCTCTAGAAGGGTCTGGGGGCTTTCAGAAGGGTCCTGGGGGGCTGTAGAAGGGTCTGGAGTCTTTTAGAAGGGTCCTGGGGGGCTCTAGAAGGGTCTGGGGGCATTCAGAAGGGTCCTGGGGGCCTCTAGAAGGGTCTGGAAGCTTTTAGAAGGGCCCTGGGCGGCTCTAGAAGGGTCTGGGGGCATTTAGAAGGGTCCTGGTGGGCTCTAGAAGGGTCTGGGGGTTTTCAGAAGGGTCCTGGGGGCCTCTAGAAGGGTCTGGAAGCTTTTAGAAGGGTCCTGGGCGCATCTAGAAGGGTCTGGAGTCTTTTAGAAGGGTCCTGGGAGGATCCAGATGGGTCTGGGTGCATTTAGAAGGGTCCTGGGGGGCTCTACAAATGTCTGGAGGCTTTTAGAAGGGTCCAGGGGGCCTCTAGAAGGGTCTGGGGGCTTTTAGAAGAGTCCTGGGGGCCTCTAGAAGGGTCTGGCGGCTTTTAGAAGAGTCCTGGGGCCTCTAGAAGGGTCTGGGGGCTTTTAGAAGGGTCCTGGGGGGCTCTAGAAGGGTCTGGGGGCTTTTAGAAGGTTCCGGTGTGGCTCTAGAATGGTGTGGGGGCTTTTAGAAGGGTCCTGGGGGCATCTAGAAGGCTCTGGGGGCTTTTATAAGGGTCCTGGGGGGCTCTAGAAGGGTCTGGGTGCTTTTAGAAGGATCCGGGGAGGGTCTAGAAGGGTCTGGAGGCTTTTAGAAGGGTCCTGGGGGGCTCTAGAAGGGTCTGGGGGATATTAGAAGGGTCCTGGGATGGTCTAACAAGGGTCTGGGTTGTTTTAGAAGGGTCCTGCGGGTCTCTAGAAGGGTCTGGGGGCTTTTAGAAGGGTCCTTGGGGGCTCTAGAAGGGTCTGGGGACCATTAGAGTGGCCCTAGGGGCCTCTAGAAGGGTCTGGGGGCTTTTAGAAGGGTCCTGGTAGGCTGTAGAAGGGTCTGGGTGCATTTAGAATGGTCCCGCGGGTCTCTAGAAGGGTCTGGGGGCTTTTAGAATGGTCCTTGGGGGCTCTAGAAGGGTCTGGGGACCACTAGAGGGGCCCTGGGTGCCTCTAGAAAGGTCTGGGGTATTTTAGAAGGGTCCTGGGGAGATCTAGAAGGGTCTGGGGGCTTTTAGAAGGGTCCTGGGAGACTCTAGAAGGGTCTGGGGGCATTTAGAAGGTCCTGCGTGTCTCTAGAAGGGTCTGAGGGCTTTTAGAAGGGTCCTGTGGGGCTCTAGAAGGGTCTGGCGGCTTTTAGAAGGGTCCTGGGGGGCTCTAGAAGGGTGTGAGAGCTTTTAGAATGGTCCTGGGTGCATCTAGAAATCTCTGGGTGCTTTTAGAAGGGTCCTGGGGGCCTCTAGAAGTGTCTGAGGAGTTCTAGAAGGGTCCGGGGAGGCTCTAGTAGGGTCTGGGTGCTTTTAGAAGGATCCGGTTAGGGTCTAGAAGGGTCTGGGGCTTTTAGAAGGGTCCTGTGGAGCTCTAGAAGGGTCTGGGGTCTTTTAGACGATTCCTGGGGGGCTCTAGAAGGCTCTGGGTCCTTTTAGAAGTGTCCTGGGTAGCTCTAGAAGGGTCTGGGGCTTTCAGAATGATCCTGGGGGTCGCTAGAAGTGTCTGGGTGTATTTGGAAGGGTCTTGGGGAGCTCTAGAAGGGTCTGGGGGCTTTCAGAAGGGTCTTGGGGGCATGTAGAAGGGTCTGGAGGCTTTTAGAAGGGTCCTGGAGCGCTCTAGAAGGGTCTGGGGGCATACAGAACGGTCCTGGTGGCCTCTAGAAGGGACTGGATGCTTTTAGAAGGGTCCTGGGGGGCTCTAGATGGGTCTGGGTGCATTTAGAAGGGTCCTGGGGTGATCTAGATGGGTCTGGGGGCTTTTAGAAGGATACGTGGAATTTCTAGAAGGGTCTGGGGGCTTTTAGAAGGGTCCTGGGTTGCTCTAGAAGGGTCTGGAGGCTTTTAGAAGGGTCCTGCGGGTCTCTAGAAGGATCTGGGGGCTTTTAGAAGGGTCCTGGGAGGCTCTAGAATGGTCTGATGGATTTTAGAAGGGTCCTGGGAGGTTCTAGAAGGGTCTGGGTGCTTTTAGAAGGATCCGGGGAGGGTCTAGAATGGTCTGGGTGGTTTTAGAATGGTCCTGGGGGGTTCCAGAAGGGTCTGGGGGATTTTAGAAGGATCCTGGGGGGCTCTAGAAGCATCTGAGGGCTTTTAGAATGGTCCTGGGGAGCTCTAGAAGGGTCTGGGTGCATTTAGAAGGGCCCTGGACTTCTCTAGAAGGGTCTGGGGGCTTTTAGAAGAGTCCTGGGGGGCTCTAGAATGGTCTGGGGTCTTTTAGAAAGGTCCTGGGCGCATCTAGAAGGGTCTGGGGGCTTTCAGAAGGGTCCTGGGAGGCTCTAGAAGTGTCTGAGGGCTTTTAGAATGGTCCTGGGGGGCTCTAGAAGGGTCTGGGGGCATTTAGAAGTGTCCTGGGGGGCTCTAGAAGGGTCTGGGGGATTTTAGAAGGATCCTGGGGGCCTCTAGATAGGTCTGGGGGCATTTAGAAGGGTCCTGCGGGTCTCTAGAAGGGTCTGGGGGCTTTTAGAAGGGTCCTTGGGGCTCTAGAAGGGTCTGGGGACCATTAGAGGGGCCCTAGGGGCCTCTAGAATGGTCTGGGGGCTTTTAGAATGGTCCTTGGGGGCTCTAGAAGGGTCTGGGGACCACTAGAGGGGCCCTGGATGCCTCTAGAAGAGTCTGGGGTATTTTAGAAGGGTCCTGGGGAGCTCTAGAAGGGTCTGGGGGCTTTTAGAAGGGTCCTGGGAAACTCTAGAAGGGTCTGGGGGCATTTAGATGGGTCCTGCGGGTATCTAGAAGGGTCTGGGAGCTTTTAGATGGGTCCTGGGGGGCTCTAGAATGGTCTGAGGGATTTTATAAGGGTCCTGGGAGGCTTTAGAAGGGTCTGGGTGCTTTTAGAAGGATCCAGGGAGGGTCTAGAAGGGTCTGGGGACTTTTAGAAGGGTCCTGGGGGGATCTAGAAGGGTCTGGGGGCTATTAGATGGATCCAGGGATCGTCTACAAGGGTCTGGGGTCTTTTAGAAGGGTCCTGCGGGTCTCTAGAAGGGTCTGGGGGCTTTTAGAAGGGTCCTGGGAAACTCTAGAAGGGTCTGGGGGCATTTAGATGGGTCCTGGGGGGCTCTAGAAGGGTCTGGCGGCTTTTAGAAGGGTCCTGGTCGGCTCTAGAAGGGTGTGAGGGCTTTTAGAATGGTCCTGGGGGCATCTAGAAGTCTCTGGGGGCTTTTATAAGGGTCCTGTGGGGCTCTAGAATGGTCTGAGGGATTTTATAATGGTCCTGGGAGGCTCTAGAAGGGTCTGGGTGCTTTTAGAAGGATCCGGGGAGGGTCTATAAGGGTCTGGGGACCATTAGAGGGGCCCTAGGGGCCTCTAGAAAGGTCTGAGGGATTTTAGAAGGGTCCTGGGGAGCTCTAGAATGGTCTGGGGGCTTTTAGAAGGGTCCTTGGGGGCTCTAGAAGGGTCTGGGGACCATTAGAGGGGCCCTAGGGGCCTCTAGAAGGGTCTGGGTGATTTTAGAAGGGTTCTGGGGAGCTCTTGATGGGTCTGGGGGCTTTTAGAATGGTCCTTGGGGGTTCTAGAAGGGTCTGGGGACCATTAGAGGGGCCCTGGGGACCTCTAGATGGGTCTGGGGTATTTTAGACGGGTCCTGGGGAGCTCTAGAATGGTCTGGGGGCTTTTAGAAGGGTCCTGGGAGAATCTAGAAGGGTCTGGGTGCATTTAGAAAGGTCCTGCGGGTCTCTAGAATCGTCTGGGGTCTTTCAGAAGGGTCCTGAGGGGCTCTAGAAGGGTCTGGGGGGCTATTAGAAGGGTTCTTGGGGCCTCTAGAAGGGTCTGGGGTCTTTTAGAAGGGTCCTGTGAGGATCCAGATGGGTCTGGGTACTTTTAGAAGGATTTTGGGAGGTTCTAGAAGGGTCTGGGGGCGTTTAGAAGGGTCCTGGGAGGCTCTACAAATGTCTGGAGGGTTTTAGAATGGTCCTGGGGGCATCTAGAAGCGTCTATGGGCTTTTAGAATGATCCGGGGAGGCTCTAGAAGGGTCTGGGGGCTTTTAGAAGGGTCCTGGGGTGTTCTAGAAGGGTCTGGGTGATTTTAGAAGGGTCATGCGATCCTCTAGAATAGTCTGGATGCTTTTAGAAGGGTCCTGGGGGGCTCTACAAGGGTCTGGGGGCATTTAGAAGGGTCCTGGGGGGCTCTAGAAGGGTCTGGGGGATTTTAGACGGGTCCTGGGGGGCTCTAGAAGGGTCTGAGTGCTTTTAGAATGGTCCTAGGTGGCTATAGAAGGGTCTGGGGGCTTTTAGAAGGGTCCTTGGGGGCTCTAGAAGGGTCTGGGGACCATTAGAGGGGCACTGGGAGCCTCTAGAATGGTCTGGGTGATTTTAGAAGGGTCCTCGGGAGGTCTAGAATTGTCTGGGGGCTTTTAGAAAGGTCCTGGGAGGCTCTAGAAGGGTCTGGGGGCTTTTAGAAGAGTCCTGCGTGTCTCTAGAAGGGTCTGGGGGCTTTTAGAAGGGTCCTTGGGGGCTCTAGAAGGGTGTGGGGACCACTAGAGGAGCCCTGGGGGCCTCTAGAGGGGTCTGGGGTATTTTAGAAGGGTCCTGGGGAGCTCTAGAAGGGTCTGGGGGCTTTTAGAAGGGTCCTGGGAGACTCTAGAAGGGTCTGGGGGCATTTAGAAGGGTCCTGCGGGTCTCTAGAAGGGTCTGGGGGCTTTTAGAAGGGTCCTGGGGGGCTCTAGAAGGGTCTGGAGGCTTTTAGAAGGGTCCTGGGGTGCTCTAGAAGGGTGTGAGTGCTTTTAGAATGGTCCTGTGGGCATCTAGAAGGCTCTGGGGGCTTTTAGAAGTGTCCTGTGGGCCTCTAGAAGTGTCTGAGGGATTTTAGAAGGGTCCTGGGAGGCTCTGGAATGGTCTGGGTGCTTTTAGAAGGATTCGGGGAGGGTCTAGAAGAGTCTGGGGGCATTTAGAAGGGTCCTGTGGGGCTCTAGAAGGGTCTGGGTGCTTTTAGAAGGGTCCTGGGGGGCTCTAGAAGGGTCTGGGTGCTTTTAGAAGGGTCCTGGGGAGCTCTAGAAGGGTCTGGGGTCTTTTAGAAGGGTCCTGGGTGGCGCTAAAAGTGTCTGGGTGCATTTAGAAGGGTCCTGGGGAGCTGTAGAAGGGTCTGGGTGCTTTCAGAAGGGTCCTGGGGGCCTCTAGAAGGGTCTGGAGGCTTTTAGAAGAGTCCTGGGGTGCTCTAGATGGGTCTGGGGGCATTTAGAAGGGTCCTGGGTGGCGCTAAAAGTGTCTGGGTGCATTTAGAAGGGTCCTGGGGAGCTGTAGAAGGGTCTGGTGGCATTCAGAAGGGTCCTGGGGGCCTCTAGAAGGGACTGGAGGCTTTTAGAAGAGTCCTGGGGTGCTCTAGATGGGTCTGGGGGCATTTAGAAGCGTCCTGGGGGGCTCTGGAAGGGTCTGGGGGAGTTTAGAATGGTCCTGGGGAGCTCTAGAAAGGTCTGGGTGCTTTTAGAAGGGTCCTGGTAGACTCTAGAAGGGTCTGAGTGCTATTAGAAGGGTCCTGCGGGTCTCTAGAAGGGTCTGGGGGCTTTTAGAAGGGTCCTGGGGGGCTCTAGAAGGGTTGAGGTCTTTTAGAATTGTCCTGGGGGCATCTTGAAGGCTCTGGGGTATTTTAGAAGGGTCCTGGGGGACTCTAGAAGTGTCTGAGGGATTTTAAAAGGGTCCTGGGAGGCTCTAGAAGGGTCTGGTTACTTTTAGAAGTGTCCGTGGAGGCTCTAGAAGGGTCTGTGGCCTTTTAGAAGGGTCCTGGGGGGCTCTAGAAGGGTCTGGGTGCTATTAGAAGGATCCGGGGAGGGTCTAGAAGGCTCTGGGGGCTTTTAGAAGGGTCCTTGGGGGCTCTAGAAGGGTCTGGGGACCATTAGAGGAGCCCTGGCGTCCTCTAGAAGGGTCTGGGGGATTTTAGAAGGGTCCTGGGGAGCTCTAGAAGGGTCTGGAGTCTTTTAGAAGGGTCCTGGGGGAATATAGAAGGGTCTGGGGGCTTTTAGAAGGGTCCTGCGGGTCTCTAGAAGGGTCTGGGTGCTTTTAGAAGGGTCCTGGAGGAATCTAGAAGGGTCTGGGGTCTTTGAGAAGGGTCCTAGGGGGCTCTAGAAGGGTCTGGGTGCTTTTAGAAGGGTCCTGTGGGGCTCTAGAAGGGTCTGGGGGCATTTAGAAAGGTCCTGGGGGGCTCTAGAAGGGTCTGGGTGCTTTTAGAAGGGTCCTGGGAGGATCTAGAAGGGTCTGGTTGCTTTTAGAATGGCCCTGGGAGGCTCTAGAAGGGTCTGGGGGCTTTTTGAAGGGTCCAGGGGGCCTCTAGAAAAGTCTGGGTGCTTTTAGAAGGGTCCTGCGTGGCTCTAGAAGGGTCTGGGGTCTATTAGAAGGATCCGGGGAGGGTCTAGAAGGCTCTGGGACCTTTTAGAAGGGTCCTTGGGGGCTCTTGAAGGGTCTGGGGACCATTAGAGAAGCCCTGGTGGCCTCTAGAAGGGTCTGGGGGATTTTAGAAGGGTCCTGGGAGGCTCTACAAATGTCTGGAGGGTTTTAGAATGGTCCTGGGGGCATCTAGAAGCGTCTATGGGCTTTTAGAATGATCCGGGGAGGCTCTAGAAGGGTCTGGCGGCTTTTAGAAGGGTCCTGGGGTCCTCTAGAAGGGTCTGGGGGCATTTAGAATGATACGGGGAGGATCTAGAAGGGTCTGGGGGCTTTTAGAAGGGTCCTGGGGGCTCTAGAAGGGTCTGGAGTCTTTGAGAATGGTCCTGGGGGGCTCTAGAAGGGTCTGGGGGCTTTTAGAAAGATCCGGGGAGGGTCTAGAAGGGTCTGGGAGGTTTTAGAAGGGTCCTGGGGTTCTCTAGAAGGGTCTGGGTGCTTTTAGACGGGCCCTGGGCTCTCTAGAAGTGTCTGGGGGCATTTAGAAGAGTCCTGGGGGGCTCTAGAATCGTCTGGGCTCTTTTAGAAGGGTCCTGGGGTGTTCTAGAAGGGTCTGGGGGATTTTAGAAGGGTCCTGCGGTCCTCTAGAATAGTCTGAATGCTTTTAGAAGGGTACGGGGGGGCTCTACAAGGGTCTGGGTGCATTTAGAAGGGTCCTGGGGGGCTCTAGAAGGGTCTGGGGGATTTTAGAAGGGTCCTGGGGGCCTCTAGAAGGGTCTGGGTGCTTTTAGAATGGTCCTAGGTGGCTATAGAAGGGTCTGGGGGCTTTTAGAAGGGTCCTTGGGGGCTCTAGAAGGGTCTGGGGACCATTAGATGGGCACTGGGAGCCTCTAGAATGGTCTGGGTGATTTTAGAAGGGTCCTCGGGAGGTCTAGAATTGTCTGGGGGCTTTTAGAAAGGTCCTGGGAGGATCTAGAAGGGTCTGGGGGCTTTTAGAAGAGTCCTGCGTGTCTCTAGAAGGGTCTGGGGGCTTTTAGAAGGGTCCTTGGGGGCTCTAGAAGGGTGTGGGGACCACTAGAGGAGCCCTGGGGGCCTCTAGAGGGGTCTGGGGTATTTTAGAAGGGTCCTGGGGAGCTCTAGAAGGGTCTGGGGGCTTTTAGAAGGGTCCTGGGAGACTCTAGAAGGGTCTGGGGGCATTTAGAAGGGTCCTGCGGGTCTCTAGAAGGGTCTGGGGGCTTTTAGAAGGGTCCTGGGGGGCTCTAGAAGGGTCTGGAGGCTTTTAGAAGGGTCCTGGGGTGCTCTAGAAGGGTGTGAGTGCTTTTAGAATGGTCCTGTGGGCATCTAGAAGGCTCTGGGGGCTTTTAGAAGTGTCCTGTGGGCCTCTAGAAGTGTCTGAGGGATTTTAGAAGGGTCCTGGGAGGCTCTGGAATGGTCTGGGTGCTTTTAGAAGGATTCGGGGAGGGTCTAGAAGAGTCTGGGGGCATTTAGAAGGGTCCTGTGGGGCTCTAGAAGGGTCTGGGTGCTTTTAGAAGGGTCCTGGGGGGCTCTAGAAGGGTCTGGGTGCTTTTAGAAGGGTCCTGGGGAGCTCTAGAAGGGTCTGGGGTCTTTTAGAAGGGTCCTGGGTGGCGCTAAAAGTGTCTGGGTGCATTTAGAAGGGTCCTGGGGAGCTGTAGAAGGGTCTGGGTGCTTTCAGAAGGGTCCTGGGGGCCTCTAGAAGGGACTGGAGGCTTTTAGAAGAGTTCTGGGGGGCTCTAGAACAGTCTGGGGGCATTCAGAAGGGTCCTGGGGGCCTCTAGAAGGGTCTGGATGCTTTTAGAAGAGACCTGGGGGGGTCTAGATGGGTCTGGGGACATTTAGAATGGTCCTGGGGGGCTCTAGAAGGGTCTGGGGGAGTTTAGATAGGTCCTGGGGAGCTCTAGAAGGGTCTGGGTGCTTTTAGAAGGGTCCTGGGAGACTCTAGAAGGGTCTCAGTGCTTTTAGAAGGGTCCTTCGGGTCTCTAGAAGGGTCTGGGTTCTTTTAGAATGGTCCTGGGGGGCTCTAGAAGGGTGTGAGGTCTTTTAGAAGGGTCCTGGGGGCATCTCGAAGACTCTGATGGCTTTTAGAAGGGTCCTGGGGGCCTCTAGAAGTGTCTGAGGGATTTTAAAATGGTCCTGGGAGGCTCTAGAAGGGTCTGGTTGCTTTTAGAAGGATTCGGGGAGGGTCTAGAAGGGTCTGGGGGCTTTTAGAAGGGTCCTGTGGGGCTCTAGAAGGGTCTGGGTGCTTTTAGAAGGGTCCTGGGGGCCTCTAGAAGGGTCTGGGGGCTTTTAGAAGGGTCCTGGGGAGCTCTAGAAGGGTCTTGGGGCTTTTAGAAGGGTCCTGGGGAGCTCTAGAAGGGTCTGGGTGCTTTTAGAAGGGTCCTGGGAGAATCTAGAAGGGTCTGGGTGCATTTAGAAGGGTCCTGCGGGTCTCTAGAAGCGTCTGGGAGCTTTTAGAAGGGACCTGGGGGTTCTAGAAGGGTCTGGCGGCTTTTAGAAGGGTCCTGGTGGGCTCTAGAAGGGTGTGAGTGCTTTTAGAATGGTCCTGGGTGCATCTAGAAGTCTCTGGGTGCTTTTAGAAGGGTCCTGGGGGCCTCTAGAATTGTCTGCGGCCTTTTAGAAGGGTCCGGGGAGGCTCTAGAAGGGTCTGGGTGCTTTTAGAAGGATCCGGGGAGGGTCTAGAAGGGTCTGGGGCTTTTAGAAGGGTCCTGTGGAGCTCTAGAAGGGTCTGGGGTCTTTTAGACGGGTCCTGGGGGGCTCTAGAAGGGTCTGGGGCTTTTTAGAAGAGTCCTGGGGAGCTCTAGAAGGGTCTGGGGCTTTCAGAAGGGTCCTGGGGGTCGCTAGAAGTGTTTGGGTGTATTTGGAAGGGTCCTGGGGAGCTCTAGAAGGGTCTGGGGGCTTTCAGACAGGTCCTGGGGGCATGTAGAAGGGTCTGGAGGCTTTTAGAATGGTCCTGATGGGCTCTAGAATGGTCTGGGGGCATTCAGAACGGTCCTGGTGGCCTCAAGAAGGGACTGGATGCTTTTAGAAGAGTCCTGGGGGGCTCTAGATGGGTCTGGGGGCATTTAGAAGGGTCCTGGGGGGCTCTAGAAGGGTCTGGGGGCTTTTAGAAGGATCCTGGGGGGCTCTAGAAGAGGCTGGAGGCTTTTAGAAGGGTCCTGGGTGGCTCTAGAAGGGTGTGGGGGCTTTTAGAAATATCCGGGGAGGGTCTAGAACGGTCTGGGTGGTTTTACAAGGGTCCTGGGCGGTTCTAGAAGGGTCTGGGGGATTTTGGATGGGTCCTGGGGGGCTCTAGAAGGGTCTGAGGGATTTTAGAAGGGTCCTGGGGAGCTCTAGAAGGGTCTGGGTGCTTTTATAGGGGCCCTGGGCTTCTCTAGAAGGGTCTGGAGGCTTTTAGAGGAGTTATGGGGGGCTCTAGAAGGGTCTGGGGGCTTTCAGAAGGGTCCTGCGTGCATCTAGAAAAGTCTGGAGGCATTTAGAAGGTCCTGGGGGGCTTTAGAAGGGACTGGGGGCATTTAGAAGGGTCCTGGGGGTCTCTAGAAGGGTCTGGGGGATTTTAGAAGGATCCTGGGGGCCTCTAGAAAGGTCTGGGGGCATTTAGAAGGGTCCTGGGGTGCTCTAGAATGGTCTGGGGGCTTTCAGAAGGGTCCTGAGGGGCTCTAGAAGGGTCTGGGGGGCTATTAGAAGGGTTCTTGGGGCCTCTAGAAGGGTCTGGGGTCTTTTAGAAGGGTCCTGGGAGGATCCAGATGGGTCGGGTACTTTTAGAAGGATCCGGGGAGGTTCTAGAAGGGTCTGGGGGCGTTTAGAAGGGTCCTGGGAGGCTCTACAAATGTCTGGAGGGTTTTAGAATGGTCCTGGGGGCATCTAGAAGCGTCTATGGGCTTTTAGAAT
>JAUNZM010003078.1:0-35140 GCA_033459285.1 Clamator glandarius
CCCCCCCGAGCCCCCCAAACCCCCTCAAACCCCTCTGACCCCCCCAAACTTCCCACCCAGCCTGGAATTTGGGGGTCACCCCAATATCTGGGGACCCCCCCGAGCCCCCCAGATGCCTCTGAGCCCCCCAAACTTCCCACCCAGCCTGGAATTTGGGGGGCACCCCAATATTTGGGGACCCCCCCGAGCCCCCCAGACCCCCCTGAGCCCCCCCAAACCCCTCTACCCACCCCCCCAAATCTTGGGGTCCCCTCAAACCCGTGAGCCCCTCAAGCGCCCCCCCCCCCCCCCAAAACCTTGGGACCCACCCCCCCAAATCTTGGGGTCCCCCCCAAACCCCTGAGCCCCCCCTCAAATCCCTTAGTTCCCCCCAAAAAAAAACCCTTGGGGTCCCCCCCCAAATCCCTCATGTCCCCCCCTCCAAAACCCCCTGGGCCCCCCCCAGATATTGGGGACCCCCCCCCTCAGATATTGGGGACCCCCCCAGATGTTGGGGTGTCCCCCCCCAAACCCCTGAGGTCCCCCCAACAATCCCTGCGACCCCCTCAAAATCCCTGTTTTCCATCTCAAATCTTGGGGTCCCCCCCCAAATCCTTCTTTCCCCCCCCCACCCCAAATCTCTCTGGGCCCCCCCCCCAGATGTTGGGGACCCCCCTCAGATGTTGGGGACCCCCCCCAGATGTTGGGGTCCCACCTTTCCAGGGCTTCAGGACGATGAAATAATCCTTGGTCCCACATTCAGAGCTTTCCGGAACTCGGCTTCGCTGGGGGGGGGGACCCCAAAAACCATCAGGGGACCCCAAAACCCATCGGGGACCCCAAAACCCATCAGGGGACCCCAAAAACCCCTCAGCGCGCCCCCCCCGCCCCCAAAAAAAAACCCAAAAATACTTGGGGACCCCCCTAAACTTCATTTCCCTCCCCAGACCTTTCTGATCCCCCCCCAAAAAATCTTGGGGTTCCCCCCTAAAACTCTCTGGATCCCCTCAAATCCCTTTGACCCCCCAAAAAGCTTGGGGTCCCCCCAAACCTCTTGGACACTCCCAAACCCCCTGGATACCCCTAAACCCCTCTGACCCCCCAAACCCCTCTGACCCCCCCAAACTCTGGGGGTCCCCCAAACCCCTCTGACCCCCCAAAATTTGGGGTCCCTCAAACCCCCTGGACCCCCCAAACCCCTCTGACCCCCTCAAACTCTCGGGGTCCCCCAAACCCGTCTGACCCCCCCCAAACCTCTCTGACCCCCTCAAACTCTTGGGGTCCCCAAACCCCTCTGACCCCCCAAAACTTGGGGTCCTCCCAAACCCCCTGGACCCTCCAAACCCCTCTGACCCCCCAAAACTTGGGGTCCTCCCAAACCCCCTGGACCCTCCAAACCCCTCTGACCCCCCAAACTCTTGGGGTCCCCCAAACCCCTCTGACACCCCCAAACCCCTCTGACCCCCCCAAACTCTCGGAGTCCCCCAAACCCTCTGACACCCCCAAACCCCTCTGACCCCCCAAACTCTTGGGGTCCCCCAAACCCCTCTGACACCCCCAAACCCCTCTGACCCCCCAAACTCTTGGGGTCCCCCAAACCCCTCTGACACCCCCAAACCCCTCTGACCCCCTCAAACTCTTGGAGTCCCCCAAACCCCTCTGACCCCCCCAAACCCCTGTGACCCCCCCAAACTCTTGGGGTCCCCCAAACCCCTCTGACACCCAAAACCCCTCTGACCCCCCAAACTCTTGGGGTCCCCCAAATCCCTCTGACCCCCCCAAACCCCTCTGACCCCCCCACACTCTTGGGGTCCCCCAAACCCCTCTGACACCCCCAAAACTTGGGGTCCCCCCAAACCCCCTGGACCCCCCAAACCCCTCTGACCCCCCAAAACTCTGGGGGTCCCCCAAACCCCTCTGACACCCCCAAAACTTGGGGTCCCCCCAAACCCCCTGGACCCCCCAAACCCCTCTGACCCCCTCAAACTCTGGGGGTCCCCCCAAACCCCTGTGACCCCCCAAAACTTGGGGTCCCCCAAACCCCTGTGACCCTCCAAACCCCTCTGACCCCCTCAAACTCTGGGGGTCCCCCCAAACCCCTGTGACCCCCCAAAACTTGGGGTCCCCCAAACCCCTGTGACCCCCCAAATCCCTTTGACTCCCCCAAAACTTGGGGTCCTCCCAAACCCCCTGGACCCCCCAAACCCCTCTGACCCCCCAAAACTTGGGGTCCTCTAAACCCCTCTGACCCCCCCTAAACCCCCTGGAACCCCCAAACCCCTCTGAACCCCCCAAAAAACTTGGGGACCCCCCAAAAAACTTGGGGTCCCCCCCACCTCTGAACCAGGAGGTGCAGGGGGGCCCCGAGGTGGATGCGGAGGCGGGAGCCGAAACCTGGGGGGGCACTGGGGTCACTGGGGGATACTGGGAGGCACTGGGGGCACTGGGACGACACTGGGGGGGACACTGGGGGGACACTGGGGGATACTGGGGGGCACTGGGAGGCACTGGGGGACACTGGGAGGCACTGGGGGGACACTGGGAGGCACTGGGGGGCACTGGGAGGACACTGGGGGGACACTGGGAGGCACTGGGGGGACACTGGGAGGCACTGGGGGGCACTGGGAGGACACTGGGGGATACTGGGAGGCACTGGGGGGCACTGGGAGGACACTGGGGGATACTGGGGGGACACTGGGGGGACACTGGGGGATACTGGGAGGCACTGGGGGGACACTGGGAGGCACTGGGGGGACACTGGGAGGCACTGGGGGGCACTGGGAGGACACTGGGGGGACACTGGGAGGCACTGGGGGGACACTGGGAGGCACTGGGGGGCACTGGGAGGACACTGGGGGATACTGGGAGGCACTGGGGGGCACTGGGAGGACACTGGGGGATACTGGGGGGACACTGGGGGGACACTGGGGGATACTGGGAGGCACTGGGGGGACACTGGGAGGCACTGGGGGGACACTGGGAGGCACTGGGGGGACACTGGGGGATACTGGGAGGCACTGGGGGGCACTGGGAGGACACTGGGGGATACTGGGGGGGCACTGGGGGGCACTGGGAGGACACTGGGGGATACTGGGGGGACACTGGGAGGCACTGGGAGGATACTGGGGGGACACTGGGGGGCACTGGGAGGACACTGGGGGATACTGGGAGGCACTGGGGGGCACTGGGGAATACTGGGAGGCACTGGGGGGACACTGGGAGGCACTGGGGGGACACTGGGGGGACACTGGGGGGACACTGGGGGGCACTGGGAGGACACTGGGGGATACTGGGAGGCACTGGGGGGACACTGGGAGGCACTGGGGGGACACTGGGGGGACACTGGGGGGACACTGGGAGGCACTGGGAGGCACTGGGGGGACACTGGGGGGACACTGGGGGGACACTGGGGGGCACTGGGAGGATACTGGGAGGATACTGGGAGGACACTGGGAGGCACTGGAGGGGCACTGAGGGGGCACTGGGAGGCACTGGGGGGACACTGGGAGGACACTGGGGGGACACTGGGAGGCACTGGGGGGACACTGGGAGGACACGGGGATACTGGGGGGACACTGGGAGGCACTGGGAGGGGGTTGGGGGGAACTGGGGGATACTGGGGGGACACTGGGGGATACTGGGGGGACATTGGGGGGTACTGGGGGGACACTGGGAGGACACTGGGAGGCACTGGGGGATACTGGGAAGCACTGGGGGATACTGGGAGGACACTGCGAGGCACTGCGGGATACTGGGGGGACACTGGGAGGCACTGGGAGGCACTGGGAGGCACTGGGGGGCACTGGGGGACATGGGGATACTGGGGGGACACTGGGGGATACTGGGAGGCACTGGGGGATAGTGGGGGGACACTGGGAGGACACTGGGGGACACTGGGAGGCACTAGGGGGCACTGGGGGACATGGGGATACTGGGGGGACACTGGGAGGCACTGGGGGACACTGAGGGATACTGGGGGATACTGGGGGATACTGGGGGGACACTGGGAGGACACTGGGAGGCACTGGGGGGGCACTGGGAGGCACTGGGGGATACTGGGGGATACTGGGGGACACTGGGGGACACAGGGTTACTGGGGGGACACTGGGAGGCACTGGGGGGACACTGGGAGGCACTGGGGGACACTGAGGGATACTGGGGGACACTGAGGGATACTGGGGGATACTGGGGGGACACTGGGAGGACACTGGGAGGCACTGGGGGACACTGGGGGACACGGGGTTACTGGGGGGACACTGGGGGACACTGAGGGATACTGGGGGATACTGGGGGATACTGGGGGGACACTGGGGGATACTGGGGGGACACTGGGGGGACACTGGGAGGCACTAGGGGGCACTGGGAGACACAGGGATACTGGGGGGACACTGGGAGGCACTGGGGGACACTGAGGGATACTGGGGGATACTGGGGGGACACTGGGGGATACTGGGAGGACACTGGGAGGCACTGGGGGGGCACTGGGAGGCACTGGGAGGCATTGGGGGACACGGGGATACTGGGGGGACAATGGGAGGACACTGGGAGGCACTGGGGGACACTGAGGGATACTGGGGGATACTGGGGGGACACTGGGGGACACTGGGGGGACACTGGGGGGGGCACTGGGGGGGCACTGGCAGGACACTGGGGGATACTGGGGGATACTGGGAGATACTGGGAGGACACTGGGAGGCACTGGGAGACACTGGGAGGCACTGGCGGACACGGGGATACTGGGGGGACACTGGGGGGGACACTGAAGGGGACACTGAGGGATACTGGGAGGCACTGGGAGGACACTGGGAGGCACTGAGGGATACATGGGGATACTGGGAGGCACTGGGGGGATACTGGGAGGCACTGAGGGGATACTGGGAGGCACTGGGGGGATACTGGGAGGCACTGAGGGGACACTGGGGGGATACTGGGAGGCACTGGGGGGATACTGGGAGGCACTGGGGGGATACTGGGAGGCACTGGGGGGATACTGGGAGGCACTGAGGGGACACTGGGGGGATACTGGGAGGCACTGGGGGGATACTAGGAGGCACTGGGGGGATACTGGGAGGCACTGGGGGGATACTAGGAGGCACTGGGGGGATACTGGGAGGCACTGGGGGGATACTAGGAGGCACTGGGGGGATACTGGGAGGCACTGGGGGGATACTGGGAGGCACTGGGGGGATACTGGGAGGCACTGGGGGGATACTAGGAGGCACTGGGGGGATACTAGGAGGCACTGGGGGGATACTGGGAGGCTCTGGGGGGATACTGGGAGGCACTGGGGGGATACTAGGAGGCACTGGGGGGATACTGGGAGGCACTGGGGGGATACTGGGAGGCACTGGGGGGATACTGGGAGGCACTGGGGGGATACTAGGAGGCACTGGGGGGATACTGGGAGGCTCTGGGGGGATACTGGGAGGCACTGAGGGGACACTGGGGGACACTGGGAGGCACTGAGAGGACACTGGGGGACACTGGGAGGCACTGGGGGGATACTGGGAGGCACTGGGAGGACACTGGGAGGCACTGAGGGATACATGGGGATACTGGGAGGCACTGGGGGGATACTAGGAGGCTCTGGGGGGATACTGGGAGGCTCTGGGGGGATACTGGGAGGCACTGGGAGGACACTGGGAGGCACTGAGGGGACACTGGGAGGCACTGAGAGGACACTGGGGGACACTGGGAGGCACTGGGGGGATACTGGGAGGCACTGGGGGGATACTGGGAGGCACTGGGGGGATACTGGGGATACTGGGAGGCACTGGGGGGTACTGGGAGGCACTGGGGGGATACTGGGAGGCACTGGGGGGATACTGGGAGGCACTGGGGGGACACTGGGGATACTGGGAGGCACTGGGGGGTACTGGGAGGCACTGGGGGGATACTGGGAGGCACTGGGGGATACTGAGGGGAGTACAAGGGGCTACTGGGAGACACGAGGAGCTACTGGGAGACACTGGGGAGAGACTGGGAGGCACTGGGGGGAGTACAGGGGGATACTGGGAGGTGTAGAGGGGGATACTGGGAGGCACTGGTCCATACTGGTCCATACTGGTCCATACTGGGGGGGGCACTCACCGGGCAGCAGGGGCTCCTGCGGGTTCACGACCTCAGGTGGCGGCACCTGGAGCTGGAGCCCCGCCCCCTTCCCGACCACGCCCCCTGCGGAGGCCACGCCCACCGTTAGACCACGCCCCACGGACTCCGTAATGCACACAAGCCACGCCCCCTCCACAGGCCAAACACACACAAGCCACGCCCCCTCTCCAAAGCCACGCCCCTTCCATAGATCCCGCTATCCCCCAGTGGCTCCCAGTATATCCCCAGTGCCCCTCCAGTGCCTCCCAGTACCTCCCAGTGCCTCCCAGTGTCGCCCCAGTGCCTCCCAGTTTCCCCAGCATCACACTCTACTCCCCACAGTGTCACCCCAGAATCTCCCAGTGCCTCCCAATACCCCCCAGTGCCCCACCAGTGCCGCCCAGTATACCCCTAGTGCCCCCCCAGTATGTCCCAGTACCCCCCCAGTACCTCCCAGTTCACCCCAGTAACATGCCAAGTGCCTCTGCAAGCGCCACGCCCCCTCCACAGACCCAATTGTAAGCACAAGCCACGCCCCCTCCATAGACACCAATATAAACACAAGCCACGCCCCCTCCATAGACCCTATTATACACACAAGCCACGCCCCCTCCATAGACACCAATATAAACACAAGCCACGCCCCCTACATAGACATCAATATAAACACAAGCCACGCCCCCTCCACAGACCCAATTGTAAACACAAGCCACGCCCCCTCCATAGACTCCAATATAAACACAAGCCACGCCCCCTCCATAGACCCTATTATAAACGCAAGCCACGCCCCCATAAGCCCTATTATAAACAGAAGCCACGCCCCCTCCATAGACCCTATTATAAACACAAGCCACGCCCCCATAATCCCTATTATAAACGCAAGCCACGCCCCCATAATCCCTATTATAAACACAAGCCACGCCCCCTCCATAGACCCAATTGTAAACACAAGCCACGCCCCCATAATCCCTATTATAAACACAAGCCACGCCCCCATAATCCCTATTATAAACGCAAACCACGCCCCCATAATCCCTATTATAAACACAAGCCACGCCCCCATAATCCCTATTATAAACGCAAACCACGCCCCCATAATCCCTATTATAAACACAAGCCACGCCCCCTCCACAGACCCTATTATAAACGCAAGCCACGCCCCCATAACCCCTATTATAAACAGAAGCCACGCCCCCTCCATAGACACTATTATAAACGCAAGCCACGCCCCCATAACCCCTATTATAAACAGAAGCCACGCCCCTTCCATAGACCCTATTATAAACACAAGCCACGCCCCCACAACCCCTATTATAAACAGAAGCCACGCCCCCTCCATAGACCCTATTATAAACACAAGCCACGCCCCCACAATCCCTATTATAAATAGAAGCCACGCCCCCATAATCCCTATTACAAACACAAGCCACGCCCCCTCCATAGACCCAATTGTAAACACAAGCCACGCCCCCATAATCCCTATTATAAACAGAAGCCACGCCCCCTCCATAGACCCTATTATAAACACAAGCCACGCCCCCACAACCCCTATTATAAACAGAAGCCACGCCCCCTCCATAGACCCTATTATAAACAGAAGCCACGCCCCCACAACCCCTATTATAAACAGAAGCCACGCCCCCTCCATAGACCCTATTATAAGCACAAGCCACGCCCCTTCCATAGACCCTATTATAAACGCAAGCCACGCCCCCATAATCCCTATTATAAACACAAGCCACGCCCCCTCCATAGACCCAATTGTAAACACAAGCCACGCCCCCATAATTCCTATTATAAACACAAGCCACGCCCCCATAATCCCTATTATAAACGCAAACCACGCCCCCATAATCCCTATTATAAACACAAGCCACGCCCCCTCCACAGACCCTATTATAAACACAAGCCACGCCCCCATAACCCCTATTATAAACAGAAGCCACGCCCCCTCCACAGACCCTATTATAAACACAAGCCACGCCCCCTCCATAGACACTATTATAGACGCAAGCCACGCCCCCTCCATAGACCCTATTATAAACACAAGCCACGCCCCCATAATCCCTATTATAAACACAAGCCACGCCCCTTCCACAGACCCCAATATATAAACAAGCCACGCCCCCCCCGGCCAGGCTACCTGCTGATTGGCCGCGGCCAGCGGAGGCCCCGCCCCTGAGGGCCCCGCGCAGCGCGAGGCGCAGGCGGGGCCGGTTCGGGGCGCGCAGGCACAGGGACCGCACGGCGCCCACGTTGCAGGTCACGTGACCGGCCACCAGCAGCGCCGCCACCGCCGCCGTCAGCCTGTACGGACCAGTAAGGCCAGTACAGACCAGTAAGGGCTCTGGGACCCTCCCAGTCCCCTCCCAGTCCCCTCCCAGTGCCTCCCAGTCCCCTCCCAGTGCCTCCCAGTCCCCTCCCAGTCCCCTCCCAGTGCCTCCCAGTCCCCTCCCAGTCCCCTCCCAGTGCCTCCCAGTCCCCTCCCAGTGCCTCCCAGTGCCTCCCAGTCCCCTCCCAGTGCCTCCCAGTCCCCTCCCAGTGCCTCCCAGTGCCTCCCAGTCCCCTCCCAGTGCCTCCCAGTCCCCTCCCAGTGCCTCCCAGTCCCCTCCCAGTCCCCTCCCAGTGCCTCCCAGTCCCCTCCCAGTGCCTCCCAATCCCCTCCCAGTGCCTCCCAGTCCCCTCCCAGTGCCTCCCAGTCCCCTCCCAGTGCCTCCCACTCCCCTCCCAGTCCCCTCCCAGTGCCTCCCAATCCCCTCCCAGTGCCTCCCAGTCCACTCCCAGTGCCTCCCAGTCCCCTCCCAGTCCCCTCCCAGTCCACACCAGTGCCTCCCAGTCCCCTCCCAGTCCCCTCCCAGTCCCCTCCCAGTGCCTCCCAGTCCCCTCCCAGTGCCTCCCAGTCCCCTCCCAGTCCCCTCCCAGTCCCCTCCCAGTCCCCTCCCAGTCCCCTCCCAGTCCCCTCCCAGTGCCTCCCAGTCCCCTCCCAGTCCCCTCCCAGTCCCCTCCCAGTGCCTCCCAGTCCCCTCCCAGTGCCTCCCAGTCCCCTCCCAGTCCCCTCCCAGTCCCCTCCCAGTCCCCTCCCAGTCCCCTCCCAGTCCCCTCCCAGTGCCTCCCAGTCCCCTCCCAGTGCCTCCCAGTCCCCTCCCAGTCCACACCAGTGCCTCCCAGTCCCCTCCCAGTGCCTCCCAGTCCCCTCCCAGTCCACACCAGTGCCTCCCAGTCCCCTCCCAGTCCCCACCCAGTGCCTCCCAGTCCCCACCCAGTGCCTCCCAGTCCCCTCCCAGTCCACACCAGTGCCTCCCAGTCCCCTCCCAGTGCCTCCCAGTCCCCTCCCAGTCCACACCAGTGCCTCCCAGTCCCCTCCCAGTGCCTCCCAGTCCCCTCCCAGTGCCTCCCAGTCCCCTCCCAGTCCACACCAGTTCCCCTCAGTGCCCGCCCAGTGCCTCCCAGTTTCCCCCAATCCCCTCCCAGCTCCTCCCAGTCCCGTCTCATCCCTTCTAATCCCGTACCAGTGCCTCCCAGTCCCCTCCCAGTGCCTCCCAGTCCACACCAGTTCCTCCCAGTCCCCTCCTGCCTCCACCCAGTGCTTCCCAGTCCCTTCGAATCCCCTCCCAGTGCCTCCCAGTCCCCTCCCAGTGCCTCCCAGTCCCCTCCCAGTCCACACCAGTTCCCCTCAGTGCCCGCCCAGTGCCTCCCAGTTTCCCCCAATCCCCTCCCAGCTCCTCCCAGCGCCTCCCAGTCCCGTCTCATCCCTTCTAATCCCCTCCCAGTGCCTCCCAGTCCCCTCCCAGTCCCCTCCCAGTGCCTCCCAGTGCCTCACCAGGGCCGCCCGTCCAGCAGGGGCAGCAGCACCAGCGCCAGCAACAGCCCCGCCCCGTTCACCAGCGTCTCCTGCCCCGCCCACAAACGTCAATCAAAGCATGGCCACGCCCCCTTTCCCGTAGCCACGCCCCCTTTCCCACACAACCCTTTCCCGGTGACCACGCCCCCTCTCCTGTCAATCATCCTGCGGCCACGCCCCCACCACCACTGCTCCCAAGGCAACCCCGGTGCCCTCCCAGTGCTCCCAGTTGCCCTCCCAGTCCATCCCAGTGCCCCTCAATCCCCTCCCAGTGCCTCCCAGTCCATCCCAGTGCCCCTCAATCCCCTCCCAGTACATCCCAGTCCATCCCAGTGCCCCTCAATCCCCTCCCAGTCCATCCCAGTCCATCCCAGTGCCCCTCAATCCCCTCCCAGTACATCCCAGTCCATCCCAGTGCCCCTCAATCCCCTCCCAGTGCCTCCCAGTCCATCCCAGTGCCCCTCAATCCCCTCCCAGTACATCCCAGTCCATCCCAGTGCCCCTCAATCCCCTCCCAGTCCATCCCAGTCCATCCCAGTGCCCCTCAATCCCCTCCCAGTACATCCCAGTCCATCCCAGTGCCCCTCAATCCCCTCCCAGTGCCTCCCAGTCCATCCCAGTGCCCCTCAATCCCCTCCCAGTGCCTCCCAGTCCATCCCAGTGCCCCTCAATCCCCTCCCAGTGCCTCCCAGTCCATCCCAGTGCCCCTCAATCCCCTCCCAGTGCCTCCCAGTCCATCCCAGTATCCCCAGTCCCCTCCCAGTCCCCTCCCAGTCCCATCCCAGTCCCATCCCACATCCCCATACCCACTCCCCCAGTCCCATCCCAGTCCCATCCCCACATGCCCCATACCCCTCCCAGTCCCATCCCATGTCCCATCCCAGTCCCATCCCAGTCCTCATGTCCCTTCTAGTCCCCTCCCAGTGCCCTCCCAGTCCATCCCAGTCCCCTCAATCCCCCTCCCAGTGCCCTCCCAGTCCATCCCAGTGCCCCTCAATCCCCTCCCAGTGCCTCCCAGTCCATCCCAGTCCCTCAATCCCCTCCCAGTGCCTCCCAGTCCATCCCAGTGCCCCTCAATCCCCTCCCAGTGCCTCCCAGTCCCTCCCAGTGCCCCTCAAGTCCCCTCCCAGTGCCTCCCAGTCCATCCCAGTGCCCCTCAATCCTCTCCCAGTGCCTCCCAGTCCATCCCAGTGCCCCTCAATCCCCTCCCAGTGCCTCCCAGTCCTTCCCAGTGCCCCTCAATCCCCTCCCAGTGCCTCCCAGTCCATCCCAGTGCCCCTCAATCCCCTCCCAGTGCCTCCCAGTCCATCCCAGTGCCCCTCAATCCCCTCCCAGTGCCTCCCAGTCCATCCCAGTGCCCCTCAATCCTCTCCCAGTGCCTCCCAGTCCATCCCAGTGCCCCTCAATCCCCTCCCAGTGCCTCCCAGTCCATCCCAGTGCCCCTCAATCCCCTCCCAGTCCATCCCAGTCCATCCCAGTGCCCCTCAATCCTCTCCCAGTACATCCCAGTCCATCCCAGTGCCCCTCAATCCCCTCCCAGTACATCCCAGTCCTTCCCAGTGCCCCTCAATCCCCTCCCAGTGCCTCCCAGTCCATCCCAGTGCCCCCTCAATCCCCTCCCAGTATATCCCAGTCCATCCCAGTGCCCCCTCAATCCCTCCCAGTGCCTCCCAGTCCATCCCAGTGCCCCTCAATCCCCTCCCAGTACATCCCAGTCCATCCCAGTGCCCCTCAATCCTCTCCCAGTGCCTCCCAGTCCATCCCAGTGCCCCTCAATCCTCTCCCAGTACATCCCAGTCCATCCCAGTGCCCCTCAATCCCCTCCGAGTACATCCCAGTCCATCCCAGTGCCCCTCAATCCCCTCCCAGTACATCCCAGTCCATCCCAGTGCCCCTCAATCCCCTCCCAGTACATCCCAGTCCATCCCAGTGCCCCTCAATCCCCTCCCAGTACATCCCAGTCCATCCCAGTGCCCCTCAATCCCCTCCCAGTGCCTCCCAGTCCATCCCAGTGCCCCTCAATCCCCCTCCCAGTGCCTCCCAGTCCATCCCAGTGCCCCTCAATCCTCTCCCAGTGCCTCCCAGTCCATCCCAGTGCCCCTCAATCCCCTCCCAGTGCCTCCCAGTCCATCCCAGTGCCCCTCAATCCCCTCCCAGTACATCCCAGTCCATCCCAGTGCCCCTCAATCCTCTCCCAGTGCCTCCCAGTCCATCCCAGTGCCCCTCAATCCTCTCCCAGTACATCCCAGTCCATCCCAGTGCCCCTCAATCCCCTCCCAGTCCATCCCAGTCCTTCCCAGTGCCCCTCAATCCCCTCCCAGTCCATCCCAGTCCTTCCCAGTGCCCCTCAATCCTCTCTCAGTCCATCCCAGTGCCCCTCAATCCTCTCCCAGTACATCCCAGTCCATCCCAGTGCCCCTCAATCCCCTCCCAGTACATCCCAGTCCATCCCAGTGCCCCTCAATCCCCTCCCAGTACATCCCAGTCCATCCCAGTGCCCCTCAATCCCCTCCCAGTGCCTCCCAGTCCATCCCAGTGCCCCTCAATCCCCTCCCAGTGCCTCCCAGTCCATCCCAGTGCCCCTCAATCCTCTCCCAGTGCCTCCCAGTCCATCCCAGTGCCCCTCAATCCCCTCCCAGTGCCTCCCAGTCCATCCCAGTGCCCCTCAATCCCCTCCCAGTACATCCCAGTCCATCCCAGTGCCCCTCAATCCTCTCCCAGTGCCTCCCAGTCCATCCCAGTGCCCCTCAATCCTCTCCCAGTACATCCCAGTCCATCCCAGTGCCCCTCAATCCCCTCCCAGTACATCCCAGTCCATCCCAGTGCCCCTCAATCCCCTCCCAGTACATCCCAGTCCATCCCAGTGCCCCTCAATCCCCTCCCAGTGCCTCCCAGTCCATCCCAGTGCCCCTCAATCCCCTCCCAGTGCCTCCCAGTCCATCCCAGTGCCCCTCAATCCTCTCCCAGTGCCTCCCAGTCCATCCCAGTGCCCCTCAATCCCCTCCCAGTGCCTCCCAGTCCATCCCAGTGCCCCTCAATCCCCTCCCAGTGCCTCCCAGTCCATCCCAGTGCCCCTCAATCCTCTCCCAGTGCCTCCCAGTCCATCCCAGTGCCCCTCAATCCCCTCCCAGTGCCTCCCAGTCCATCCCAGTGCCCCTCAATCCCCTCCCAGTGCCTCCCAGTCCATCCCAGTGCCCCTCAATCCTCTCCCAGTGCCTCCCAGTCCATCCCAGTGCCCCTCAATCCCCTCCCAGTCCATCCCAGTCCATCCCAGTGCCCCTCAATCCTCTCCCAGTGCCTCCCAGTCCATCCCAGTGCCCCTCAATCCTCTCCCAGTGCCTCCCAGTCCATCCCAGTGCCCCTCAATCCCCTCCCAGTGCCTCCCAGTCCATCCCAGTGCCCCTCAATCCTCTCCCAGTACATCCCAGTCCATCCCAGTGCCCCTCAATCCTCTCCCAGTACATCCCAGTGCCCCTCAATGCCCTCCCAGTGCCTTCCAGTCCATCCCAGTGCCCCTCAATCCTCTCCCAGTACATCCCAGTCCATCCCAGTGCCCCTCAATCCCCTCCCAGTGCCTCCCAGTCCATCCCAGTGCCCCTCAATCCTCTCCCAGTCCATCCCAGTCCATCCCAGTGCCCCTCAATCCCCTCCCAGTGCCTCCCAGTCCATCCCAGTGCCCCTCAATCCCCTCCCAGTGCCTCCCAGTCCATCCCAGTGCCCCTCAATCCCCTCCCAGTGCCTCCCAGTCCATCCCAGTGCTCCTCAATCCTCTCCCAGTGCCTCCCAGTCCATCCCAGTGCCCCTCAATCCTCTCCTAGTGCCTCCCAGTCCATCCCAGTGCCCCTCAATCCTCTCCCAGTGCCTCCCAGTCCATCCCAGTGCCCCTCAATCCTCTCCCAGTACATCCCAGTCCATGCCCCTCAATCCCCTCCCAGTACATCCCAGTCCATCCCAGTGCCCCTCAATCCTCTCCCAGTGCTTCCCAGTCCATCCCAGTGCCCCTCAATCCTCTCCCAGTACATCCCAGTCCATCCCAGTGCCCCTCAATCCCCTCCCAGTCCATCCCAGTCCTTCCCAGTGCCCCTCAATCCTCTCTCAGTCCATCCCAGTGCCCCTCAATCCTCTCCCAGTACATCCCAGTCCATCCCAGTGCCCCTCAATCCTCTCCCAGTACATCCCAGTGCCCCTCAATCCTCTCCCAGTACATCCCAGTCCATCCCAATGCCCCTTAATCCTCTCCCAGTGCCTCCCAGTCCATCTCAGTGCCCCTCAATCTTCTTCCAGTCCATCCCAGTCCATCCCAGTGCCCCTCAATCCTCTCCCAGTGCCTCCCAGTCCATCCCAGTGCCCCTCAATCGCCTCCCAGTGCCTCCCAGTCCATCCCAGTGCCCCTCAATCCTCTCCCAGTCCATCCCAGTGCCCCTCAATCCTCTCCCAGTGCCTCCCAGTCCATCCCAGTGCCCCTCAATCCTCTCCCAGTCCATCCCAGTTCTCCCAGTCCCCTGTCAATCCCCTCCCAGTGTCTCCCAGTCCATCCCAGTTCTCCCAGTCCCCTCTCAATCCCCTCCCAGTGCCTTCCAGTCCATCCCAGTGCCCCTCAATCCTCTCCCAGTCCATCCCAGTTCTCCCAGTCCCCTCTCAATCCCCTCCCAGTGTCTCCCAGTCCATCCCAGTTCTCCCAGTCCCCTCTCAATCCCCTCCCAGTGCCTTCCAGTCCATCCCAGTGCCCCTCAATCCTCTCCCAGTCCATCCCAGTTCTCCCAGTCCCCTCTCAATCCCCTCCCAGTGTCTCCCAGTCCATCCCAGTTCTCCCAGTCCCCTCTCAATCCCCTCCCAGTGCCTTCCAGTCCATCCCAGTGCCCATCAATCCTCTCCCAGTCCATCCTAGTTCTCCCAGTCCCCTCTCAATCCCCTCCCAGTGCCTCCCAGTCCATCCCAGTTCTCCCAATCCCCTCTCATTCCCCTCCCAGTGCCTCCCAATCCCCTCCCAGTGCCTCCCAGTCCCCTCCCAGTGCCACCCAGCATCTCCCAGTCCATCCCAGTCCCCCTCTAACTCCCTCCCAGTCCTTCCCAGTAACCCCCTGGTCCATCCCAGTTCTCCCAGCTCCCCCCAATCCCCTCCCAGTCCATCCCAATCCCCTCCCAGTCCCCTCCCAGTGCCTCCCAGTCCATCCCAGTACTCCCAATCCCCTCTCATTCCCCTCCCAGCGCCTCCCAATCCCCTCCCAGTACATCCCAGTCCCCCCCTAACTCCCTCCCAGTCCTTCCCAGTAACCCCCCGGTCCATCCCAGTTCTCCCAGTCCCCTCTCAATCCCCTCCCAGTCCCCCCTCAATCCCCTCCCAGTGCCTCCCAGTCCATCCCAGTACTCCCAAGCCCCTCTTAATTCCCTTCCAGTGCCTCCCAGTCCCCTCCCAGTGCCTCCCAGTCCATCCCAGTCCCCCCCTAACTCCCTCCCAGTCCTTCCCAGTAACCCCCTGGTCCATCCCAGTTCTCCCAGCGCCCCTCAATCTCCTCCCAGTCCATCCCAATCCCCTCCCAGCGCCCCCCAATCCCCTCCCAGTGGCCCCTAATCCCCTCCCAGTGCCTCCCAATCCCTTCCCAGTGCCTCCCAGTGCTCCCAGTTACCTGGCTGCCGTCCTTGGCGGCCACGTCGGCCACGTTGTCGCTCCGAGCCTGGTGAACGGCGAGCGCCGCCCGCGTGGCCCCCCCCGCCACGCCCACCACGCACTGGGACGGCACCAGTGCTCCCAGTATGGACCAGTACCGCCCAGGAGCCGCCCAGCTCCCCTCCCGGCATCCCCCCCAGGATCCCAGCAGCGTCACCCAGTGCCCCCCAGTATCCCCCAGTATCCCCCAAGTGCCACTCACAGTCTCCCAGTGCCTCCCGCTCTCCTCCCAGTATCTCCCAGTGCCTCCCAGTATCCCCCAGTATCCCCCAAGTGCCACTCACAGCCTCCCAGTGCCTCCCGCTCTCCTCCCAGTATCTCCCAGTGCCTCCCAGTATCCCCCAGTATCCCCCAAGTGCCACTCACAGCCTCCCAGTGCCTCCCGCTCTCCTCCCAGTATCTCCCAGTGCCTCCCAGTATCCCCCAGTATCCCCCAAGTGCCACTCACAGCCTCCCAGTGCCTCCCGCTCTCCTCCCAGTATCCCCCAGTGCCTCCCAGTATCCCCCAGTATCCCCCAAGTGCCACTCACAGCCTCCCAGTGCCTCCCGCTCTCCTCCCAGTATCCCCCAGTGCCTCCCAGTATCCCCCAGTATCCCCCAAGTGCCACTCACAGCCTCCCAGTGCCTCCCGCTCTCCTCCCAGTATCCCCCAGTGCCTCCCAGTATCCCCCAGTATCCCCCAAGTGCCACTCACAGCCTCCCAGTGCCTCCCGCTCTCCTCCCAGTATCCCCCAGTGCCTCCCAGTATCCCCCAGTATCCCCCAAGTGCCACTCACAGCCTCCCAGTGTCTCCCGCTCTCCTCCCAGTATCTCCCAGTGCCTCCCAGTATCCCCCAGTATCCCCCAAGTGCCACTCACAGCCTCCCAGTTCCTCCCGCTCTCCTCCCAGTATCTCCCAGTGCCTCCCAGTATCCCCCAGTATCCCCCAAGTGCCACTCACAGCCTCCCAGTGCCTCCCGCTCTCCTCCCAGTATCCCCCAGTGCCTCCCAGTATCCCCCAAGTGCCACTCACAGCCTCCCAGTGCCTCCTGCTCTCCCCCCAGTATCTCCCAGTGCCTCCCAGTATCCCCCAGTATCCCCCAAGTGCCACTCACAGCCTCCCAGTGCCTCCCGCTCTCCTCCCAGTATCTCCCAGTGCCTCCCAGTATCCCCCAAGTGCCACTCACAGCCTCCCAGTGCCTCCCGCTCTCCTCCCAGTATCCCCCAGTGCCTCCCAGTATCCCCCAGTGCCTCCCAGTATCCCCCAGTGCCTCCCAGTAACCCCCAAGTGCCCCCAGTTCCCCCCAGTATCACCCCAGTACCTCCCAGTATCACCCAGTAACGCCCAAGTGCCCCCAGTTCTTCCCAGTATCACTCCAGTATCACCCCAGTTCACCCCAGTATCACCCCAGTTCCCCCCAGTATCACCCCAGCTCCCCCCAGTATCACCCCAGCGCCTCCCAGTATCACCCAGTAACCCCCAAGTGACCCCAGTTCCCCCCAGTATCACCCCAGATCCCCCCAGTATCACCCCAGTGCCCCCCAGTATCACCCAGTAACCCCCAAGTGACCCCAGTTCCCCCCAGTATCACCCCAGTTCTTCCCAGTATCACCCCAGTTCCCCCCAGTATCACCCCAGATCCCCCCAGTATCACCCCAGTGCCCCCCAGTATCACCCAGTAACCCCCAAGTGACCCCAGTTCTTCCCAGTATCACCCCAGTTCCCCCCAGTATCACCCCAGATCCCCCCAGTATCACCCCAGTGCCTCCCAGTATCACCCCAGTTCCCCCCAGTATCACCCCAGATCCCCCCAGTATGACCCCAGTGCCCCCCAGTATCACCCAGTAACCCCCAAGTGACCCCAGTTCCCCCCAGTATCACCCCAGTTCCTCCCAGTATCACCCCAGATCCCCCCAGTATCACCCCAGTGCCCCCCAGTATCACCCAGTAACCCCCAAGTGACCCCAGTTCTTCCCAGTATCACCCCAGTATCACCCCAGATCCCCCCAGTATCACCCCAGTGCCCCCCAGTATCACCCAGTAGCCCCCAAGTGCCCCCAGTACTTCCCAGTATCACCCCAGTTCCCCCCAGTATCACCCCAGATCCCCCCAGTATCACCCCAGTGCCCCCCAGTATCACCCAGTAACCCCCAAGTGCCCCCAGTACTTCCCAGTATCACCCCAGTTCCCCCCAGTATTACCCCAGATCCCCCCAGTATCACCCCAGTGCCCCCCAGTATCACCCAGTAACCCCCAAGTGCCCCCAGTTCTTCCCAGTATCACCCCAGTTCCCCCCAGTATCACCCCAGTTCCCCCCAGTATCACCCCAGTGCCCCCCAGTATCACCCAGTAACCCCCAAGTGACCCCAGTTCTTCCCAGTATCACCCCAGTTCCCCCCAGTATCACCCCAGATCCCCCCAGTATCACCCCAGTGCCTCCCAGTATCACCCCAGTTCTTCCCAGTATCACCCCAGTTCCCCCCAGTATCACCCCAGTTCCCCCCAGTATCACCCCAGTGCCCCCCAGTATCACCCAGTAACCCCCAAGTGCCCCCAGTACTTCCCAGTATCACCCCAGTTCCCCCCAGTATCACCCCAGATCCCCCCAGTATCACCCCAGCGCCTCCCAGTATCCCCCACCTAATGCCCGGTGGGCGTGGCCTATGCCCTGATGGGCGTGGCCAGAGGAGGGAGGTGGGCGTGGCTTCCGCCGTTACCTTGACGGCGGCCGCGAGCACCAGGAGGGCGGGGCCGGCGCGCGGCCAGGCGGGCGCCAGCAGCTCCAGCACGAGCGCCAAGTCGTTCAGCAGGTCCGCCGCGAGCCTATTGGCGGAGCGGGGTCACGTGGGGCGGAGGGGGCGTGGCTTAATGCATTACCGCCTATGGGAGGGGGCGTGGCTTCGCGTATTAAAGAACTAATGGAGGGGGCGTGGCCTCGCGCCATAACGGGTGATAATGGCCGCGGCCTCATGAGGGGCCGCGGTTTCCCGCCATTTTGGGTTGCGGCTTCGAGGCAAAGGGAAGGGAGTTTTGGGGTGAAAATCAGGGATTTTGGGGTCAAAGAGAGGATTTTGGGGTGAAATCGATGGATTTTGGGGGTGTTGGGTCGGATTTTGGGGTGAAACGGGTGGGATTTGGGGTTCTGGGGCACATTTTGAGGTCAAAATCCGAGATTTTAGGGTCAAATGTAGGATTTGGGGCTCAAACTGAGGAGTTTTGGGGTAAAAATCAGGGATTTTGGGGTCAAAGTGAGGATTTTGGGGTGAAATCGATGGATTTTGGGGTGTTGGGGCGGATTTTGGGGTGAAACGGGTGGGATTTGGGGCTCTGGGGTGCATTTTGAGGCCAAAATAGGAGATTTTAGGGTCAGATGTAGGATTTGAGGATCAAACTGAGGATTTTGGGCTTAAACTGAGGAGTTTTGGGGTGAAATTCAGGGATTTTGGGGTCAAAGAGAGGATTTTGGGGTGAAATCGATGGATTTTGGGGGTGTTGGGGCAGATTTTGGGGTGAAACGGGTGGGATTTGGGGTTCTGGGGCGCATTTTGAGGTCAAAATCCGAGATTTTAGGGTCAAATGTAGGATTTGGGGCTCAAACAGGATTTTGGGCTCAAACTGAGGAGTTTTGGGGTGAAATTCAGGGATTTTGGGGTCAAAGAGAGGATTTTGGGGTGTTGGGGCGGATTTTGGGGTGAAACGGGTGGGATTTGGGGTTCTGGGGCGCATTTTGAGGTCAAAATCCGAGATTTTAGGGTCAAATGTAGGATTTGGGGCTCAAACAGGATTTTGGGCTCCAACTGAGGAGTTTTGGGGTGAAATTCAGGGATTTTGGGGTCAAAGAGAGGATTTTGGGGTGAAATCGATGGATTTTGGGGGTGTTGGGGCAGATTTTGGGGTGAAACGGGTGGGATTTGGGGTTCTGGGGCGCATTTTGAGGTCAAAATCCGAGATTTTAGGGTCAAATGTAGGATTTGGGGCTCAAACTGAGGATTTTGGGCTCCCACTGAGGAGTTTTGGGGTGAAAATCAGGGATTTTGGGGTGAAAGAGAGGATTTTGGGGTGAAATCGATGGATTTTGGGGGTGTTGGGGCGGATTTTGGGGTGAAACGGGTGGGATTTGGGGGCTCTGGGGCGCATTTTGAGGCCAAAATAGGAGATTTTAGGGTCAGATGTAGGATTTGAGGATCAAACTGAGGATTTGGGGCTCAAACTGAGGAGTTTTGGGGTGAAAATCAGGGATTTTGGGGTCAAAGAGAGGATTTTGGGGTGAAATCGATGGATTTTGGGGGTGTTGGGGCGGATTTTGGGGTGAAACGGGTGGGATTTGGGGGCTCTGGGGCGCATTTTGAGGCCAAAATAGGAGATTTTAGGGTCAGATGTAGGATTTGAGGATCAAACTGAGGATTTGGGGCTCAAACTGAGGAGTTTTGGGGTGAAATTCAGGGATTTTGGGGTCAAAGTGAGGATTTTGGGGTGAAATCGATGGATTTTGGGGGTGTTGGGGCAGATTTTGGGGTGAAACGGGTGGGATTTGGGGGCTCTGGGGCACATTTTGAGGTAAAAATAGGAGATTTTAGGGTCAGATGTAGAATTTGGGGCTCCAACTGAGGAGTTTTGGGGTGAAATTCAGGGATTTTGGGGTCAAAGTGAGGATTTTGGGGTGAAATCGATGGATTTTGGGGGTGTTGGGGCGGATTTTGGGGTGAAACAGGCGGGATTTGGGGGCATTGGGGCACATTTTGGGGTAAAAAGTGGAGATTTTAGGGTCAAACGTAGGTTTTGGCGACCAAAGTGAGGGATTTTGGGGTGAAATTCAGGGATTTTGGGGTCCAGGGGGGATTTTGGGGTGAAATCGATGGATTTCGGGGGAGCTGCTTCAGATTTTGGGGTGAAATGGGGGAATTTGTGGTGTTCTGGGGCGGATTTTGAGGTAAAAATAGGAGATTTTAGAGTCAAACTTGGACGTGGGGGGGGGTGGCTACAGTAAGGGAAGGTGGGCGTGGCCTAATATGGTAATTGAGGGGCGTGGTCTCAAGATACATATATAGTCATGGGGGCGTGGCTTGGGAGTGCAATATGTTCGAGTGGGCGTGGCTTGTGGAAGGGGGCGTGGTCTCACCGCCACTGCTTGGCCTCACAGTCCAGGTGGCTCCTGGTTGGGGTGGGGGGGGGCAAAACCAGTAACTCCCAGTTCAACCCAGTCCCCTCCCAGTGCCCCCCAGTCCATCCCAGTCCCCTCTCAATGGCCCCCAGTCCACACCAGCACCCCAGCGCCCTCCCCAGTTCATCCCAGTCCCTCCCAGTGCCCCCCAGTCCCATCCCAGTTCCTCCCAGTTTCCCCCAGTCCCTCCCAGTCCCCTCTCAATGGCCCCCAGTTCATCCCAGTCCCCTCCCACTTCATCCCAGTCCCCTCCCAGTCTCTCTCACTGCCCTTCAGGTCCTTCCCAGTTCCTCCCAGTGCCCCCCAGTCCCATCCCAGTTCCTCCCAGTGCCCCCCAGTCCCTTCCCAGTGCCTCCCAGTCCTTCCCAGTCCCATCCCAGTCCCTTCCCAGTGCACCCCAGTCTGTTCCCAGTGCCCCCCAGTCCTTCCCAGTCCCATCCCAGTTCCTCCCAGTGCCCCCCAGTCCCAGTCCCTTCCCAGTTCCTCCCAGTGCCCCCCAGTCCCATCCCAGTTCCTCCCAGTGCCCCTCAGTCCTTCCCAGTCCCATCCCAGTTCCTTCCCAGTCCCTTCCCAGTTCCTCCCAGTGCACCCCAGTCCATCCCAGTCTGTTCCCAGTGCCCCCCAGTCCTTCCCAGTCCCATCCCAGTTCCTCCCAGTGCCCCCCAGTCCTTCCCAGTCCCATCCCAGTCCCTTCCCAGTGCACCCCAGTCCATCCCAGTCTGTTCCCAGTGCCCCCCAGTCCTTCCCAGTCCTTCCCAGTCCCATCCCAGTTCCTCCCAGTGCCCCCCAGTCCATCCCAGTCCTCTCTCAACAGCTTCCAGTGCCTCCCAGTTCCTCCCAGTGCCCCCCAGTTCATCCCAGTCCTCTCTCAACAGCTTCCAGTGCCCCCCAGTCCCATCCCAGTGCCCCCCCAGTCCCTCCCAGTGCTCCCCAGTCCATCCCAGTCCCATCCCAGTTCCTCCCAGTGCCCCCCCAGTCCTCTCTCAATGGCCTCCCAGTGCCCCCCAGTCCCATCCCAGTCCCATCCCAGTCCCTTCCCAGTGCCCCCCAGTCCTTCCCAGTCCCATCCCAGTGCCTCCCAGTCCTTCCTAGTCCCATCCCAGTTCCTCCCAGTGCCCCCCAGTTCATCCCAGTTCTCTCTCAACAGCTTCCAGTGCCCCCCAGTCCCATCCCAGTGCCCCCCCAGTCCATCCCAGTCCCTTCCCAGTCCCATCCCAGTCCCATCCCAGTCTCTTCCCAGTTCCATCCCAGTTCCCCCCAGTCCCATCCCAGTTCCTCCCAGTGCCCCCCCAGTCCCTTCCCAGTGCCCCCCAGTCCCATCCCAGTTCCTCCCAGTCCTTCCCAGTGCCCCCCCAGTCCCTTCCCAGTGCCCCCCCAGTCCCTTCCCAGTGCCCCCCAGTCCCATCCCAGTTCCTCCCAGTCCTTCCCAGTCCCATCCCGGTGCCTTCCCAGTGCCCCCCAGTCCCATCCCAGTCCTTCCCAGTCCCATCCCAGTTCCTCCCAGTGCCCCCCAGTCCCATCCCAGTCCCTTCCCAGTGCCCCCCAGTCCCATCCCAGTTCCTCCCAGTGCCCCCCAGTCCTTCCCAGTCCCATCCCAGTCCCTTCCCAGTGCCCCCCCAGTCCCTTCCCAGTCCCTTCCCAGTCCCTTCCCAGTGCCTCCCAGTGCCCCCCCAGTCCCTCCCAGTGCCCCCCAGTCCTTCCCAGTCCCATCCCAGTCCCTTCCCAGTGCCCCCCCAGTCCCTTCCCAGTCCCTTCCCAGTCCCTTCCCAGTGCCTCCCAGTGCCCCCCCAGTCCCTTCCCAGTGCCTCCCAGTGCCTCCCAGTCCTTCCCAGTGCCCCCCCAGTCCCTTCCCAGTGCCTCCCAGTGCCCCCCCAGTCCCATCCCAGTCCCTTCCCAGTGCCCCCCCAGTCCCTTCCCAGTGCCCCCCCAGTCCCTTCCCAGTGCCCCCCCAGTCCCTTCCCAGTGCCCCCCCAGTCCCTTCCCAGTGCCCCCCCAGTGCCTCCCAGTCCCTTCCCAGTGCCTCCCAGTGCCTCCCAGTCCCTTCCCAGTGCCTCCCAGTCCCATCCCAGTGCCTCCCAGTCCCATCCCAGTCCCTTCCCAGTGCCTCCCAGTCCCTTCCCAGTGCCTCCCAGTCCCATCCCAGTGCCTCCCAGTCCTTCCCAGTGCCTCCCAGTCCCTTCCCAGTGCCTCCCAGTCCCTTCCCAGTGCCTCCCAGTCCTTCCCAGTGCCTCCCAGTCCCTTCCCAGTCCCTTCCCAGTGCCTCCCAGTCCCTTCCCAGTGCCTCCCAGTCCCTTCCCAGTCCCTTCCCAGTGCCTCCCAGTCCTTCCTAGTCCCATCCCAGTTCCTCCCAGTGCCCCCCAGTTCATCCCAGTTCTCTCTCAACAGCTTCCAGTGCCCCCCCAGTCCCATCCCAGTGCCCCCCCAGTCCCATCCCAGTGTCCCCCCAGTCCATCCCAGTCCCTTCCCAGTCCCATCCCAGTCCCATCCCAGTCTCTTCCCAGTTCCATCCCAGTTCCCCCCAGTCCCATCCCAGTTCCTCCCAGTGCCCCCCCAGTCCCTTCCCAGTGCCCCCCAGTCCCATCCCAGTTCCTCCCAGTCCTTCCCAGTGCCCCCCCAGTCCCTTCCCAGTGCCCCCCCAGTCCCTTCCCAGTGCCCCCCAGTCCCATCCCAGTTCCTCCCAGTCCTTCCCAGTCCCATCCCGGTGCCTTCCCAGTGCCCCCCAGTCCCATCCCAGTCCTTCCCAGTCCCATCCCAGTTCCTCCCAGTGCCCCCCAGTCCCATCCCAGTCCCTTCCCAGTGCCCCCCAGTCCCATCCCAGTTCCTCCCAGTGCCCCCCAGTCCTTCCCAGTCCCATCCCAGTCCCTTCCCAGTGCCCCCCCAGTCCCTTCCCAGTCCCTTCCCAGTCCCTTCCCAGTGCCTCCCAGTGCCCCCCCAGTCCCTTCCCAGTGCCTCCCAGTGCCTCCCAGTCCTTCCCAGTGCCCCCCCAGTCCCTTCCCAGTGCCTCCCAGTGCCCCCCCAGTCCCATCCCAGTCCCTTCCCAGTGCCTCCCAGTCCCTTCCCAGTGCCTCCCAGTCCCTTCCCAGTGCCCCCCCAGTCCCTTCCCAGTGCCCCCCCAGTCCCTTCCCAGTGCCCCCCCAGTCCCTTCCCAGTGCCCCCCCAGTGCCTCCCAGTCCCTTCCCAGTGCCTCCCAGTGCCTCCCAGTCCCTTCCCAGTGCCTCCCAGTCCCATCCCAGTGCCTCCCAGTCCCATCCCAGTCCCTTCCCAGTGCCTCCCAGTCCCTTCCCAGTGCCTCCCAGTCCCATCCCAGTGCCTCCCAGTCCTTCCCAGTGCCTCCCAGTCCTTCCCAGTGCCTCCCAGTCCCTTCCCAGTGCCTCCCAGTCCTTCCCAGTGCCTCCCAGTCCCTTCCCAGTCCCTTCCCAGTGCCTCCCAGTCCCTTCCCAGTGCCTCCCAGTCCCTTCCCAGTCCCTTCCCAGTGCCTCCCAGTCTGACCCCTGCAGCCAGGCGAAGGTGATGCGGGTCACGATCCCAACGCCGTCTGCGGGGACACAGTTTGGGGTGAAAAACAAGGATTTTGGGGTCCAAGAGGGGATTTGGGGGTGAAAAGGGTGGATTTGGGGGGCTGAATTTGGGGATTTTTTGGGGGAAAAGGGAAATTTTGGGGTGAAAAAAGTGAATTTGGGGGAGAAAAAAAGTGGTTTTTTTGGGAAAAAAGAGGAATTTTGGGGGTGAAATTGAAGGATTTTGGGGTGAAATCGAGGAGTTCTGGGGTCCGAGGGGATTTTGGGGGGAAAAGGGAGGATTTGGGGGGTGAATTTGGGGATTTTGGAGGGAAAAAGTGAATTTTGGGGTGAAAAAAGTGAATTTGGGGGAGAAAACATTGATTTTTTTGGGAAAAAAATTGAATTTTTGAGAGAAAAAGTGAATTTTTTTGGGAAAAAGTGGGATTTTGGGGGTGAAATTGAAGGATTTTTGGGGTGAAATTGAGGAGTTTGGGGGTAAAATGGGAGATTTGGGGGTGAATTTGGGGATTTTGGAGGGAAGAAGTGAATTTTGGGGTGAAAAAAGTGAATTTGGGGGGGAAAAAGTGGGATTTTTGGGGTGAAATTGAGGGATTTTGGGGTGAAATGGGAGATTTTGGGGTGAAATGAGGGATTTGGGGGTCCAGGAAGGGATTTGGGGGTGAAAAGGGAGGATTGGGGGGGATTTTGGAGATTTTTTTGGGGAAAAGGGAAATTTGGGGGAGAAAAAAAGCGAATTTTGGAGTGAAAAAAGTGAATTTTGGGGGGAAAAAGTGAGATTTTTGGGGTAAAATGGAAAGATTTTGGGTGAAAAAAGTGAATTTTGGAGAGAAAAAGTGGGATTTTGGGGGTGAAATTGAAGGATTTTGGGGTGAAATGGAGGGATTTGGGGGCCCGAGGGGATTTTGGGGTGAAAAGGGCGGATTTGGGGGAGAAAAAAGTGAATTTGGGAGCCAAAAAAGGGAATTTGGGGGACAAAAAGTGGGATTTTTGGGGTGAAATTAAGGGATTTTGGGGTAAACAGGGAGATTTTTGGGGTGCAATGGAGGGATTTGGGGGTCCAGGAAGGGCTTTTGGGGTGAAAAGGTGGGATTGGGGGGGATTTTGGGGAGAAAAAAGTGAATTTTTGGGGGAAAAAGTGGGATTTTGGGGGTGCACTAAATTGGGATTTGGGGGTCCAGGAAGGGATTTTGGGGAGAAAAAAGTGAATTTTGGGAGAAAAAAGTGAATTTTGGGGTGCACTGGGAGATTTTGGGGTGCACTGGAGGGATTTGGGGGTCCAGGAGGGGCTTTTGGGGTGAAAAGGGAGGATTTGAGGGGGATTTTGGGGAGAAAAAAGTGAATTTTTGGGGAAAAAAGTGGGATTTTGGGGTGCACTGGGAGATTTTGGGGTGCACTGGAGGGATTTGGGGGTCCAGGAGAGGCTTTTGGGGTGAAGAGGGAGGATTGGGGGGGATTTTGGGGGGAAAAAAGTGAATTTTGGGGGGAAAAAGTGGGATTTTGGGGTGAAATGGAGGGATTTTGGGGTGCACTGGGAGATTTTGGGGTGCACTGGAGGGATTTGGGGGTCCAGGAGGGGCTTTTGGGGTGAAAAGGGAGGATTGGGGGGGGATTTTGGGGGGAAAAAAGTGAATTTTGGGGGAAAAAAGTGGGATTTTGGGGTGAAATGGAGGGATTTTGGGGTGCACTGGGAGATTTTGGGGTGCACTGGAGGGATTTGGGGGTCCAGGAGGGGCTTTTGGGGTGAAAAGGGAGGATTTGGGGGGGATTTTGGGGGGAAAAAAGTGAATTTTGGGGGGAAAAAGTGGGATTTTGGGGTGAAATGGAGGGATTTTGGGGTGCACTGGGAGATTTTGGGGTGCACTGGAGGGATTTGGGGGTCCAGGAGGGGTTTTGGGGTGCAGGGGGGGGGATTTGGGGGGGGATTTTGGGGGGAAAAAAGTGAATTTTGGGGGGAAAAAGTGGGATTTTGGGGTGAAATGGAGGGATTTTGGGGTGCACTGGGAGATTTTGGGGTGCACTGGAGGGATTTGGGGGTCCAGGAGGGGCTTTTGGGGTGAAAAGGGAGGATTGGGGGGGATTTTGGGGGGAAAAAAGTGAATTTTGGGGGAAAAAAGTGGGATTTTGGGGTGAAATGGAGGGATTTTGGGGTGCACTGGGAGATTTTGGGGTGCACTGGAGGGATTTGGGGGTCCAGGAGGGGCTTTTGGGGTGAAAAGGGAGGATTGGGGGGGGATTTTGGGGGGAAAAAAGTGAATTTTGGGGGGAAAAAGTGGGATTTTGGGGTGAAATGGAGGGATTTTGGGGTGCACTGGAGGGATTTGGGGGTCCAGGAGGGGCTTTTGGGGTGAAAAGGGAGGATTGGGGGGGATTTTGGGGAGAAAAAAGTGAATTTTGGGGGAAAAAAGTGGGATTTTGGGGTGAAATGGAGGGATTTTGGGGTGCACTGGGAGATTTTGGGGTGCACTGGAGGGATTTGGGGGTCCAGGAGGGGCTTTTGGGGTGAAAAGGGAGGATTGGGGGGGATTTTGGGGGGAAAAAAGTGAATTTTGGGGGAAAAAAGTGGGATTTTGGGGTGAAATGGAGGGATTTTGGGGTGCACTGGGAGATTTTGGGGTGCACTGGAGGGATTTGGGGGTCCAGGAGAGGCTTTTGGGGTGAAAAGGGAGGATTGGGGGGGATTTTGGGGAGAAAAAAGTGAATTTTGGGGGGAAAAAGTGGGATTTTGGGGTGAAATGGAGGGATTTTGGGGTGCACTGGGAGATTTTGGGGTGCACTGGAGGGATTTGGGGGTCCAGGAGGGGCTTTTGGGGTGAAAAGGGAGGATTGGGGGGGGATTTTGGGGAGAAAAAAGTGAATTTTGGGGGGAAAAAGGGGGATTTTGGGGTGAAATGGAGGGATTTTGGGGTGCACTGGAGGGAGTTTGGGGTGCACTGGAGGGAGTTTGGGGTGCACTGGAGGGATTTGGGGGTCCAGGAGAGGCTTTTGGGGTGAAAAGGGAGGATTGGGGGGGATTTTGGGGGGAAAAAAGTGAATTTTGGGGGGAAAAAGTGGGATTTTGGGGTGAAATGGAGGGATTTTGGGGTGCACTGGGGGATTTTGGGGTGCACTGGAGGGATTTGGGGGTCCAGGAGGGGCTTTTGGGGTGAAAATGGAGGATTGGGGGGGGATTTTGGGGGGAAAAAAGTGAATTTTGGGGGGAAAAAGTGGGATTTTGGGGTGAAATGGAGGGATTTTGGGGTGCACTGGGAGATTTTGGGGTGCACTGGAGGGATTTGGGGGTCCAGGAGTGGCTTTTGGGGTGAAAAGGGAGGATTTGAGGGGGATTTTGGGGAGAAAAAAGTGAATTTTTGGGGAAAAAAGTGGGATTTTGGGGTGCACTGGGAGATTTTGGGGTGCACTGGAGGGATTTGGGGGTCCAGGAGAGGCTTTTGGGGTGAAAAGGGAGGATTGGGGGGGATTTTGGGGGGAAAAAAGTGAATTTTGGGGGGAAAAAGTGGGATTTTGGGGTGAAATGGAGGGATTTTGGGGTGCACTGGAGGGATTTGGGGGTCCAGGAGGGGCTTTTGGGGTGAAAAGGGAGGATTGGGGGGGATTTTGGGGAGAAAAAAGTGAATTTTGGGGGGGAAAAGTGGGATTTTGGGGTGAAATGGAGGGATTTTGGGGTGCACTGGGAGATTTTGGGGTGCACTGGAGGGATTTGGGGGTCCAGGAGGGGCTTTTGGGGTGAAAAGGGAGGATTGGGGGGGGATTTGGGGGGGGAAAAAGTGAATTTTGGGGGGAAAAAGTGGGATTTTGGGGTGAAAGGGAGGGATTTTGGGGTGCACTGGGAGATTTTGGGGTGCACTGGAGGGATTTGGGGGTCCAGGAGGGGCTTTTGGGGTGAAAAGGGAGGATTTGAGGGGGATTTTGGGGAGAAAAAAGTGAATTTTGGGGGAAAAAAGTGGATTTTGGGGGGAAACAGTGGGATTTTGGGGGTGCACTGGGAGATTTTGGGGGTGCACTGGAGGGATTTGGGGGTCCAGGAGGGGCTTTTGGGGTGAAAAGGGAGGATTGGGGGGGGATTTTGGGGGGAAAAAAGTGAATTTTGGGGGAAAAAAGTGGGATTTTGGGGTGAAATGGAGGGATTTTGGGGTGCACTGGAGGGATTTGGGGGTCCAGGAGGGGCTTTTGGGGTGAAAAGGGAGGATTGGGTGTAATTTTTGGGGAGAAAAACGTGAATTTTGGGGGAAAAAGTGGGATTTTGGGGGGAAAAAGTGGGATTTTGGGGTGCACTGGGAGATTTTGGGGTGCACTGGAGGGATTTGGGGGTCCAGGAGGGGCTTTTGGGGTGAAAATGGAGGATTGGGGGGGGATTTTGGGGGGAAAAAAGTGAATTTTGGGGAAAAAAGTGGGATTTTGGGGTGAAATGGAGGGATTTTGGGGTGCACTGGGAGATTTTGGGGTGCACTGGAGGGATTTGGGGGTCCAGGAGGGGCTTTTGGGGTGAAAAGGGAGGATTGGGGGGGATTTTGGGGGGAAAAAAGTGAATTTTGGGGGGAAAAAGTGGGATTTTCGGGTGAAATGGAGGGATTTTGGGGTGCACTGGGAGATTTTGGGGTGCACTGGAGGGATTTGGGGGTCCAGGAGGGGCTTTTGGGGTGAAAAGGGAGGATTGGGGGGGGATTTTGGGGGGAAAAAAGTGAATTTTGGGGGAAAAAAGTGGGATTTTGGGGTGAAATGGAGGGATTTTGGGGTGCACTGGGAGATTTTGGGGTGCACTGGAGGGATTTGGGGGTCCAGGAGGGGCTTTTGGGGTGAAAAGGGAGGATTGGGGGGGATTTTGGGGAGAAAAACGTGAATTTTGGGGGGAAAAAGTGGGATTTTGGGGTGAAATGGAGGGATTTTGGGGTGCACTGGGAGATTTTGGGGTGCACTGGAGGGATTTGGGGGTCCAGGAGGGGGTTTTGGGGTGAAAATGGAGGATTTGGGGGGGATTTTGGGGAGAAAAAAGTGAATTTTGGGGGGAAAAAGTGGGATTTTGGGGTGAAATGGAAGGATTTTGGGGTGCACTGGGAGATTTTGGGGTGCACTGGAGGGATTTGGGGGTCCAGGAGGGGCTTTTGGGGTGAAAAGGGAGGATTTGAGGGGGATTTTGGGGGGAAAAAAGTGAATTTTGGGGGGAAAAAGTGGGATTTTGGGGTGAAATGGAGGGATTTTGGGGTGCACTGGGAGATTTTGGGGTGCACTGGAGGGATTTGGGGGTCCAGGAGGGGCTTTTGGGGTGAAAAGGGAGGATTGGGGGTAATTTTTGGGGAGAAAAACGTGAATTTTGGGGGAAAAAGTGGGATTTTGGGGTGAAATGGAGGGATTTTGGGGTGCACTGGAGGGATTTTGGGGTGCACTGGAGGGATTTGGGGGTCCAGGAGGGGCTTTTGGGGTGAAAATGGAGGATTGGGGGGGATTTTGGGGGGAAAAAAGTGAATTTTGGGGGGAAAAAGTGGGATTTTGGGGTGAAATGGAGGGATTTTGGGGTGCACTGGGAGATTTTGGGGTGCACTGGAGGGATTTGGGGGTCCAGGAGGGGCTTTTGGGGTGAAAAGGGAGGATTGGGGGGGATTTTGGGGGGAAAAAAGTGAATTTTGGGGGGAAAAAGTGGGATTTTGGGGTGAAATGGAGGGATTTTGGGGTGCACTGGGAGATTTTGGGGTGCACTGGAGGGATTTGGGGGTCCAGGAGGGGTTTTGGGGTGAAAAGGGAGGATTGGGGGGGATTTTGGGGAGAAAAAAGTGAATTTTGGGGGGAAAAAGTGGGATTTTGGGGTGAAATGGAGGGATTTTGGGGTGCACTGGGAGATTTTGGGGTGCACTGGAGGGATTTGGGGGTCCAGGAGGGGCTTTTGGGGTGAAAATGGAGGATTGGGGGGGGATTTTGGGGGGAAAAAAGTGAATTTTGGGGGAAAAAAGTGGGATTTGGGGGTGAAATGGAGGGATTTTGGGGTGCACTGGAGGGATTTTGGGGTGCACTGGAGGGATTTGGGGGTCCAGGAGGGGCTTTTGGGGTGAAAAGGGAGGATTGGGGGGGATTTTGGGGGGAAAAACGTGAATTTTGGGGGAAAAAAGTGGGATTTTGGGGTGAAATGGAGGGATTTTGGGGTGCACTGGGAGATTTTGGGGTGCACTGGAGGGATTTGGGGGTCCAGGAGGGGCTTTTGGGGTGAAAAGGGAGGATTGGGGGGGATTTTGGGGAGAAAAAAGTGAATTTTGGGGGGAAAAAGTGGGATTTTGGGGTGAAATGGAGGGATTTTGGGGTGAAATGGAGGGATTTTGGGGTGCACTGGAGGGATTTGGGGGTCCAGGAGGGGCTTTTGGGGTGAAAAGGGAGGACTGGGGGGGGATTTTGGGGAGAAAAAAGTGAATTTTGGGAGAAAAAAGTGGGATTTTGGGGTGAAATGGAGGGATTTTGGGGTGCACTGGGAGATTTTGGGGTGCACTGGAGGGATTTGGGGGTCCAGGAGGGGCTTTTGGGGTGAAAAGGGAGGATTTGAGGGGGATTTTGGGGAGAAAAAAGTGAATTTTGGGGGGAAAAAGTGGGATTTTGGGGTGAAATGGAGGGATTTTGGGGTGCACTGGGAGATTTTGGGGTGAAATGGAGGGATTTGGGGGTCCAGGAGGGGCTTTTGGGGTGAAAAGGGAGGATCCGGGGGGGATTTTGGGGGGAAAAAAGTGAATTTTGGGGGGAAAAAGTGGGATTTTGGGGTGAAATGGAGGGATTTTGGGGTGCACTGGGAGATTTTGGGGTGCACTGGAGGGATTTGGGGGTCCAGGAGAAGGTTTTGGGGTGAAAAGGGAGGATTGGGGGTAATTTTTGGGGAGAAAAACGTGAATTTTGGGGGAAAAAAGTGGGATTTTGGGGTGAAATGGAGGGATTTTGGGGTGCACTGGGAGATTTTGGGGTGAAATGGAGGGATTTGGGGGTCCAGGAGGGGCTTTTGGGGTGAAAAGGGAGGATTGGGGGGATTTTGGGGAGAAAAAAGTGAATTTTGGGGGGAAAAAGTGGGATTTTTGGGGTGAAATGGAGGGATTTTGGGGTGCACTGGGAGATTTTGGGGTGCACTGGAGGGATTTGGGGGTCCAGGAGGGGCTTTTGGGGTGAAAAGGGAGGATTGGGGGGGGATTTTGGGGAGAAAAAAGTGAATTTTGGGGGGAAAAAGTGGGATTTTGGGGTGAAATGGAGGGATTTTGGGGTGCACTGGGAGATTTTGGGGTGCACTGGAGGGATTTGGGGGTCCAGGAGGGGCTTTTGGGGTGAAAATGGAGGATTGGGGGGGGATTTTGGGGGGAAAAAAGTGAATTTTGGGGGGAAAAAGTGGGATTTTGGGGTGAAATGGAGGGATTTTGGGGTGCACTGGGAGATTTTGGGGTGAAATGGAGGGATTTGGGGGTCCAGGAGGGGCTTTTGGGGTGAAAAGGGAGGATTGGGGGGGATTTTGGGGGGAAAAAAGTGAATTTTGGGGGAAAAAAGTGGGATTTGGGGGTGAAATGGAGGGATTTTGGGGTGCACTGGAGGGATTTGGGGGTCCAGGAGGGGCTTTTGGGGTGAAAAGGGAGGATTGGGGGGGATTTTGGGGGGAAAAAAGTGAATTTTGGGGGAAAAAAGTGGGATTTGGGGGTGAAATGGAGGGATTTTGGGGTGCACTGGGAGATTTTGGGGTGCACTGGAGGGATTTGGGGGTCCAGGAGGGGCTTTTGGGGTGAAAAGGGAGGATTGGGGGGGATTTTGGGGGGAAAAAAGTGAATTTTGGGGGAAAAAAGTGGGATTTGGGGGTGAAATGGAGGGATTTTGGGGTGCACTGGGAGATTTTGGGGTGCACTGGAGGGATTTGGGGGTCCAGGAGGGGCTTTTGGGGTGAAAAGGGAGGATTGGGGGGGATTTTGGGGAGAAAAAAGTAAATTTTGGGGGAAAAAAGTGGGATTATGGGGTGAAATGGAGGGATTTTGGGGTGCACTGGGAGATTTTGGGGTGCACTGGAGGGATTTGGGGGTCCAGGAGGGGCTTTTGGGGTGAAAAGGGAGGATTGGGGGGGGATTTTGGGGAGAAAAACGTGAATTTTGGGGGGAAAAAGTGGGATTTTGGGGTGAAATGGAGGGATTTTGGGGTGCCCTGGGAGATTTTGGGGTGCACTGGAGGGATTTGGGGGTCCAGGAGGGGCTTTTGGGGTGAAAATGGAGGATTGGGGGGGATTTTGGGGAGAAAAAAGTGAATTTTGGGGGAAAAAAGTGCGATTTTGGGGTGAAATTGAGGGATTTTGGGGTGAAATGGAGGGATTTTGGGGTGCACTGGGAGATTTTGGGGTGCACTGGAGGAATTTGGGGGTCCAGGAGGGGCTTTTGGGGTGAAAAGGGAGGATTGGGGGGGATTTTGGGGGGAAAAAAGTGAATTTTGGGGGAAAAAAAGTGGGATTTTGGGGTGAAATGGAGGGATTTTGGGGTGCACTGGGAGATTTTGGGGTGCACTGGAGGGATTTGGGGGTCCAGGAGGGGCTTTTGGGGTGAAAAGGGAGGATTGGGGGGGATTTTGGGGGGAAAAAAGTGAATTTTGGGGGAAAAAAGTGGGATTTTGGGGTGAAATGGAGGGATTTTGGGGGTGCACTGGGAGATTTTGGGGTGCACTGGAGGGATTTGGGGGTCCAGGAGGGGCTTTTGGGGTGAAAAGGGAGGATTGGGGGGGGATTTTGGGGGGAAAAAAGTGAATTTTGGGGGGAAAAAGTGGGATTTTGGGGTGAAATGGAGGGATTTTGGGGTGCACTGGGAGATTTTGGGGTGCACTGGAGGGATTTGGGGGTCCAGGAGGGGCTTTTGGGGTGAAAAGGGAGGATTGGGGGGGATTTTGGGGAGAAAAACGTGAATTTTGGGGGGAAAAAAGTGGGATTTTGGGGTGAAATGGAGGGATTTTGGGGTGCACTGGAGGGATTTGGGGGGTCCAGGAGGGGCTTTTTGGGGTGAAAAGGGAGGATTGGGGGGGGATTTTGGGGGGAAAAAAGTGAATTTTGGGGGGAAAAAGTGGGATTTGGGGGTGAAATGGAGGGATTTTGGGGTGAAATGGGAGATTTTGGGGTGCACTGGAGGGATTTGGGGGTCCAGGAGGGGGTTTTGGGGTGAAAAGGGAGGATCTGGGGGGGATTTTGGGGAGAAAAACGTGAATTTTGGGGGGAAAAAGTGGGATTTTGGGGTGAAATGGAGGGATTTTGGGGTGCACTGGGAGATTTTGGGGTGCACTGGAGGGATTTGGGGGTGCAGGAGGGGCTTTTGGGGTGAAAAGGGAGGATTGGGGGGGGTTTTGGGGAGAAAAAAGTGAATTTTGGGGGAAAAAGTGGGATTTGGGGGTGAAATGGAGGGATTTTGGGGTGCACTGGGAGATTTTGGGGTGCACTGGAGGATTTGGGGGGTCCAGGAGGGGCTTTTGGGGTGAAAAGGGAGGATTGGGGGGGATTTTGGGGGGAAAAAAGTGAATTTTGGGGGAAAAAAGTGGGATTTGGGGGTGAAATGGAGGGATTTTGGGGTGCACTGGAGGGATTTTGGGGTGCACTGGGAGATTTTGGGGTGCACTGGAGGGATTTGGGGGTCCAGGAGGGGCTTTTGGGGTGAAAAGGGAGGATTGGGGGGGGATTTTGGGGAGAAAAAAGTGAATTTTGGGGGGAAAAATTGGGATTTTGGGGTGAAATGGAGGGATTTTGGGGTGCACTGGGAGATTTTGGGGTGCACTGGAGGGATTTGGGGGTCCAGGAGGGGCTTTTGGGGTGAAAAGGGAGGATTGGGGGGGATTTTGGGGGGAAAAAAGTGAATTTTGGGGGGGAAAAAGTGGGATTTTGGGGTGAAATGGAGGGATTTTGGGGTGCACTGGGAGATTTTGGGGTGCACTGGAGGGATTTGGGGGTCCAGGAGGGGCTTTTGGGGTGAAAAGGGAGGATTGAGGGGGATTTTGGGGGGAAAAAAGTGAATTTTGGGGGAAAAAAGTGGGATTTTGGGGTGAAATGGAGGGATTTTGGGGTGCACTGGGAGATTTTGGGGGGCACTGGAGGGATTTTGGGGTCCAGGAGGGGCTTTTGGGGTGAAAAGGGAGGATTGGGGGGGATTTTGGGGAGAAAAAAGTGAATTTTGGGGGAAAAAAGTGGGATTTTGGGGGTGAAATGGAGGGATTTTGGGGTGCACTGGGAGATTTTGGGGTGCACTGGAGGGATTTGGGGGTCCAGGAGGGGCTTTTGGGGTGAAAATGGAGGATTGGGGGGGGATTTTGGGGGGAAAAAAGTGAATTTTGGGGAAAAAAGTGGGATTTTGGGGTGAAATGGAGGGATTTTGGGGTGCACTGGGAGATTTTGGGGTGAAATGGAGGGATTTGGGGGTCCAGGAGGGGCTTTTGGGGTGAAAAGGGAGGATTGGGGGGGGATTTTGGGGAGAAAAAAGTGAATTTGGGGGGAAAAAGTGGGATTTTGGGGTGAAATGGAGGGATTTTGGGGTGCACTGGGAGATTTTGGGGGGCACTGGAGGGATTTGGGGGTCCAGGAGGGGCTTTTGGGGTGAAAAGGGAGGATTGGGGGGGATTTTGGGGGGAAAAAAGTGAATTTTGGGGGAAAAAAATGGGATTTTGGGGTGAAATGGAGGGATTTTGGGGTGCACTGGGAGATTTTGGGGTGCACTGGAGGGATTTGGGGGTCCAGGAGGGGCTTTTGGGGTGAAAAGGGAGGATTGGGGGGGATTTTGGGGAGAAAAAAGTGAATTTTGGGGGGAAAAAGTGGGATTTGGGGGTGAAATGGAGGGATTTTGGGGTGCACTGGAGGGATTTGGGGGTCCAGGAGGGGCTTTTGGGGTGAAAATGGAGGATTTGGGGGGATTTTGGGGAGAAAAAAGTGAATTTTGGGGGGAAA
>JAUNZM010003079.1:0-15970 GCA_033459285.1 Clamator glandarius
CACAAACCAGTAACAGGGACCCCCCAAACTGGGACCCCCCCCTTCCAAACTGGGATTTCCTCCCCCCTAAACTGGGAGCCCCCCAAAAGGTGGGACCCCCCCGCAGCCATTGACACCCCTCACGGCACCGGGGGCCCCTCCCACAAAGAGAGAGACCCCCCCAAATAGAACCCCCCCCCCCCAATTCCACTATGATTCCATGGACTCACAAACCAGTAACAGGGACCCCCCCCAAACTGGGGACCCCCCCGTTCCAAACTGGGATTTCCTCCCCCCAAAACTGGGAGCCCCCCAAAAGCTGAGACCCCCCCCGCAGCCATTGACACCCCTCACGGCACCGGGGACCCCCCCCACAAAGAGAGAGACCCCCCCAAATAGAGCCCCCCCCCCAATTCCACTATGATTCCATGGACTCACAAACCAGTAACAGGGACCCCCCAAACTGGGACCCCCCCCTTCCAAACTGGGATTTCCTCCCCCCTAAACTGGGAGCCCCCCAAAAGGTGGGACCCCCCCTGCAGCCATTGACACCCCTCACGGCCACGGGGACCCCCCCCAAAAAGAGAGAGACCCCCCCAAATAGAGCCCCCCCTCCATTTCCACTGTGGGTCTATGGACTCCCAAACCAGTAACAGGGACCCCCCAAACTGGGACACCCCCATTCCAAACTGGGATTTCCTCCCCCCCAAACTGGGAGCCCCCCAAAAGCTGAGACCCCCCCGCAGCCATTGACACCCCTCACGGCCACGGGGACCCCCCCCAAAAAGAGAGAGACCCCCCCAAATAGAAACCCCCCCCCCCCCAATTCCACTATGATTCCATGGACTCACAAACCAGTAACGGGGACCCCCCCAAACTGGGACCCCCCCCCTTCCAAACTGGGAATCCACCCCCAAACTGGGAGCCCCCCAAAAGCTAAGACCCCCCCGCAGCCATTGACACCCCTCACGGCCACGGGAACCCCCCCAAAAAGAGAGAGACCCCCCCAAATAGAAACCCCCCCCCCCAATTCCACTATGATTCCATGGACTCACAAACCAGTAACGGGGACCCCCCAAACTGGAACACCCCCCGTTCTAAACTGGGAATCCCACCCCCAAACTGGGAGCCCCCCAAAAGCTGGGAACCCCCCGCAACCATTGACACTCCCCATGGTGATGGGGACCCCCCCAAACTAGGGTTCCCCCCTCTTTTTTGACACCCCCCCCCTCCCCGCCACATTCATTAAATGAGCTGTAATGAAAGCCTGGGGGGTGTACTGGGGGGGGTAAAGGGGGAACTGGGAGCACTGGGAGGGAACTGGGAGCACTGGGAGGGAACTGGGAGCACTGGGAGGGAACTGGGAGCACTGGGAGGGAACTGGGAGCACTGGGAGGGAACTGGGAGCACTGGAGGGAACTGGGAGCACCGGGAGGGGAACTGGGAGCACCGGGAGGGGAACTGGGAGCACTGGGAGGGAACTGGGAGCACTGGGAGGGAACTGGGAGCACCGGGAGGGAACTGGGAGCACCGGGAGGGGAACTGGGAGCACCGGGAGGGAACTGGGAGCACCGGGAGGGAACTGGGAGCACCGGGAGGGGAACTGGGAGCACTGGGAGGGGAACTGGGAGCTCTGGGAGGGAACTGGGAGCACTGGGAGGGGAACTGGGAGCACCGGGAGGGGAACTGGGAGCACCGGGAGGGAACTGGGAGCACCGGGAGGGGAACTGGGAGCACCGGGAGGGGAACTGGGAGCACCGGGAGGGGAACTGGGAGCACTGGGAGGGGAACTGGGAGCACCGGGAGGGAACTGGGAGCACCGGGAGGGAACTGGGAGCACCGGGAGGGGAACTGGGAGCACCGGGAGGGGAACTGGGAGCACCGGGAGGGAACTGGGAGCACCGGGAGGGAACTGGGAACCGGGAGGGAACTGGGAGCACTGGGAGGGGAACTGGGAGCACTGGGAGGGGAACTGGGAGCTCTGGGAGGGGAACTGGGAGCACCGGGAGGGGAACTGGGAGCACCGGGAGGGAACTGGGAGCTCTGGGAGGGGAACTGGGAGCTCTGGAGGGAACTGGGGAGCACCGGGAGGGAACTGGGAGCACCGGGAGGGAACTGGGAGCACCGGGAGGGGAACTGGGAGCTCTGGGAGGGAACTGGGAGCACCGGGAGGGAACTGGGAGCACCGGGAGGGAACTGGGAGCACCGGGAGGGGAACTGGGAGCACTGGGAGGGAACTGGGAGCACTGGGAGGGAACTGGGAGCACCGGGAGGGGAACTGGGAGCACTGGGAGGGAACTGGGAGCACTGGGAGGGAACTGGGAGCACTGGGAGGGGAACTGGGAGCACTGGGAGGGGAACTGGGAGCACTGGGAGGGGAACTGGGAGCACTGGGAGGGAACTGGGAGCACTGGGAGGGAACTGGGAGCTCTGGGAGGGAACTGGGAGCTCTGGGAGGGAACTGGGAGCACTGGGAGGGAACTGGGAGCACTGGGAGGGGAACTGGGAGCACTGGGAGGGGAACTGGGAGCACTGGGAGGGGAACTGGGAGCACCGGGAGGGGAACTGGGAGCACCGGGAGGGGAACTGGGAGCACTGGGAGGGAACTGGGAGCACCGGGAGGGAACTGGGAGCACCGGGAGGGGAACTGGGAGCTCTGGGAGGGGAACTGGGAGCACTGGGAGGGGAACTGGGAGCACTGGGAGGGGAACTGGGAGCACTGGGAGGGAACTGGGAGCACTGGGAGGGGAACTGGGAGCACCGGGAGGGAACTGGGAGCACTGGGAGGGAACTGGGAGCACTGGGAGGGGAACTGGGAGCACTGGGAGGGAACTGGGAGCACTGGGAGGGGAACTGGGAGCACTGGGAGGGGAACTGGGAGGGGGAACTGGGAGCTCTGGGAGGGAACTGGGAGCACTGGGAGGGAACTGGGAGCACTGGGAGGGGAACTGGGAGCACTGGGAGGGAACTGGGAGCACTGGGAGGGGAACTGGGAGCACTGGGAGGGAACTGGGAGCACTGGGAGGGAACTGGGAGCTCTGGGAGGGGAACTGGGAGCTCTGGGAGGGAACTGGGAGTACTGGGAGGGAACTGGGAGCACTGGGAGGGAACTGGTAGCACTGGGAGGGGAACTGGGAGCACTGGGAGGGAACTGGGAGCACTGGGAGGGAACTGGGAGCACTGGGAGGGGAACTGGGAGCTCTGGGAGGGAACTGGGAGCACTGGGAGGGAACTGGGAGCACTGGGAGGGGAACTGGGAGCACTGGGAGGGGAACTGGGAGCACTGGGAGGGGAACTGGGAGCACCGGGAGGGGAACTGGGAGCACCGGGAGGGGAACTGGGAGCACTGGGAGGGAACTGGGAGCACCGGGAGGGAACTGGGAGCACCGGGAGGGGAACTGGGAGCTCTGGGAGGGGAACTGGGAGCACTGGGAGGGAACTGGGAGCACTGGGAGGGGAACTGGGAGCACTGGGAGGGGAACTGGGAGCACTGGGAGGGAACTGGGAGCACTGGGAGGGAACTGGGAGCACCGGGAGGGAACTGGGAGCTCTGGGAGGGAACTGGGAGCACTGGGAGGGAACTGGGAGCACTGGGAGGGAACTGGGAGCACTGGGAGGGGAACTGGAGCACTGGGAGGGGAACTGGGAGCACTGGGAGGGGAACTGGGAGCACTGGGAGGGAACTGGGAGCACTGGGAGGGGAACTGGGAGCACTGGGAGGGAACTGGGAGCACTGGGAGGGGAACTGGGAGCACCGGGAGGGAACTGGGAGCACTGGGAGGGAACTGGGAGCACTGGGAGGGGAACTGGGAGCACTGGGAGGGAACTGGGAGCACTGGGAGGGGAACTGGGAGCACTGGGAGGGGAACTGGGAGCACTGGGAGGGAACTGGGAGCACTGGGAGGGAACTGGGAGCACTGGGAGGGAACTGGGAGCACTGGGAGGGGAACTGGGAGCACTGGGAGGGGAACTGGGAGCACTGGGAGGGGAACTGGGAGCACTGGGAGCACTGGGAGCACCGGGAGGGGAACTGGGAGCACTGGGAGGGAACTGGGAGCACTGGGAGGGGAACTGGGAGCACCGGGAGGGAACTGGGAGCACTGGGAGGGAACTGGGAGCACTGGGAGGGAACTGGGAGCACTGGGAGGGGAACTGGGAGCACTGGGAGGGGAACTGGGAGCTCTGGGAGGGAACTGGGAGCACCGGGAGGGAACTGGGAGCACTGGGAGGGGAACTGGGAGCACTGGGAGGGGAACTGGGAGCACTGGGAGGGGAACTGGGAGCACTGGGAGGGAACTGGGAGCACTGGGAGGGAACTGGGAGCTCTGGGAGGGAACTGGGAGCACTGGGAGGGGAACTGGGAGCACTGGGAGGGGAACTGGGAGCACTGGGAGGGGAACTGGGAGCACTGGGAGGGGAACTGGGAGCACTGGGAGGGGAACTGGGAGCACCGGGAGGGAACTGGGAGCACTGGGAGGGAACTGGGAGCACTGGGAGCACTGGGAGGGAACTGGGAGCACTGGGAGGTGGGGGGGGCACTAGGGGCTCTTCTGCTCCTCGAGCCTCGTTAATTGAGTCGTTAACGAGCAAGGTCCCTCCCCTCCTGGACTCATCAAGCGCAGCCCTTAATGAGCCGCTTCCCAATTAACTGGGAGCTCGTTAATTCACTTCTTTAATCAGGTGGTTCCCCCCTGGCTCGTTAACGAGCTCCGGGTCCCACTCTGCTCGTTAGTCCAATTCCTTAACGAGGAGGATGGCTCTGAGTGACATCTCCCTGGATCCTCGTTAAGCCAAATCGTTAATTAGCGCCGCGTCCCACTCTGGTTCGCGGGATGTTCGTTAGTCCAGATTCTTAATGAGCAGGATCCCTCCTAACGGCATTTCACTGCTCGTTAGTCCCGTTCCTTAACGAGCTCCGCGTCCAGGCCGCTCGTTAGTCCCGTTCCTTAACGAGCTCTGTGCCCGGGCCGCTCGTTAGTCCCGTTCCTTAACGAGCTCCGCGTCCGGGCCGCTCGTTAGTCCCGTTCGTTAACGAGCTCCGCGTCCGGGCCGCTCGTTAGTCCCGTTCCTTAACGAGCTCCGCGTCCGGGCCGCTCGTTAGTCCCGTTCCTTAACGAGCTCTGCGTCCGGGCCGCTCGTTAGTCCCGTTCCTTAACGAGCTCTGCGTCCGGGCCGCTCGTTAGTCCCGTTCCTTAACGAGCTCCGCGTCCGGGGCCGCTCGTTAGTCCCGTTCCTTAACGAGCTCCGCGTCCGGGCCGCTCGTTAGTCCCGTTCCTTAACGAGCTCCGCGTCCGGGCCGCTCGTTAGTCCCGTTCCTTAACGAGCTCCGCGTCCGGTGCCGCTCGTTAGTCCCGTTCCTTAACGAGCTCCGCGTCCGGGCCGCTCGTTAGTCCCGTTCCTTAACGAGCTCTGCGTCCGGGCCGCTCGTTAGTCCCGTTCCTTAACGAGCTCCGCGTCCGGGCCGCTCGTTAGTCCCGTTCCTTAACGAGCTCCGCGTCCGGGCCGCTCGTTAGTCCCGTTCCTTAACGAGCTCTGCGTCCGGGCCGCTCGTTAGTCCCGTTCCTTAACGAGCTCCGCGTCCGGAGCCGCTCGTTAGTCCCGTTCCTTAACGAGCTCTGCGTCCGGGCCGCTCGTTAGTCCCGTTCCTTAACGAGCTCTGTGCCCGGGCCGCTCGTTAGTCCCGTCCCTTAACGAGCTCTGTGCCCGGGCCGCTCGTTAGTCCCGTCCCTTAACGAGCTCCGCGTCCAGGGCCGCTCGTTAGTCCCGTCCCTTAACGAGCTCTGTGCCCGGGCCGCTCGTTAGTCCCGTTCCTTAACGAGCTCCGCGTCCGGGCCGCTCGTTAGTCCCGTCCCTTAACGAGCTCCGCGTCCGGGCCGCTCGTTAGTCCCGTTCCTTAACGAGCTCTGCGTCCGGGCCGCTCGTTAGTCCCGTTCCTTAACGAGCTCTGTGCCCGGGCCGCTCGTTAGTCCCGTTCCTTAACGAGCTCTGTGCCCGGGCCGCTCGTTAGTCCCGTTCCTTAACGAGCTCCGCGTCCGGGCCGCTCGTCAGTCCCGTTCCTTAACGAGCTCCGCGTCCGGGCCGCTCGTTAGTCCCGTCCCTTAACGAGCTCCGCGTCCGGGCCGCTCGTTAGTCCCGTTCCTTAACGAGCTCTGCGTCCAGGCCGCTCGTTAGTCCCGTTCCTTAACGAGCTCTGCGTCCAGGCCGCTCGTTAGTCCCGTTCCTTAACGAGCTCCGCGTCTGGGCCGCTCGTTAGTCCCGTTCCTTAACGAGCTCTGTGCCCGGGCCGCTCGTTAGTCCCGTTCCTTAACGAGCTCTGCGTCCAGGCCGCTCGTTAGTCCCGTTCCTTAACGAGCTCTGCGTCCAGGGCCGCTCGTTAGTCCCGTTCCTTAACGAGCTCCGCGTCCGGGCCGCTCGTTAGTCCCGTTCCTTAACGAGCTCCGCGTCCGGGCCGCTCGTTAGTCCCGTCCCTTAACGAGCTCCGCGTCCGGGGCCGCTCGTTAGTCCCGTTCCTTAATGAGCTCCGCGTCCGGGCCGCTCGTTAGTCCCGTTCCTTAACGAGCTCTGTGCCCGGGCCGCTCGTTAGTCCCGTCCCTTAACGAGCTCTGCGTCCGGGCCGCTCGTTAGTCCCGTCCCTTAACGAGCTCCGCGTCCGGGCCGCTCGTTAGTCCCGTTCCTTAACGAGCTCTGCGTCCGGGCCGCTCGTTAGTCCCGTCCCTTAACGAGCTCTGCGTCCGGGCCGCTCGTTAGTCCCGTTCCTTAACGAGCTCCGCGTCCGGGCCGCTCGTTAGTCCCGTTCCTTAATGAGCTCCGCGTCCGGGCCGCTCGTTAGTCCCGTTCCTTAACGAGCTCTGCGTCCGGGCCGCTCGTTAGTCCCGTTCCTTAACGAGCTCTGTGCCCGGGCCGCTCGTTAGTCCCGTTCCTTAACGAGCTCCGCGTCCGGGCCGCTCGTTAGTCCCGTTCCTTAATGAGCTCCGCGTCCGGGCCGCTCGTTAGTCCCGTCCCTTAACGAGCTCCGCGTCCGGGCCGCTCGTTAGTCCCGTTCCTTAACGAGCTCCGCGTCCGGGCCGCTCGTTAGTCCCGTTCCTTAACGAGCTCTGCGTCCGGGCCGCTCGTTAGTCCCGTTCCTTAACGAGCTCCGCGTCCGGGCCGCTCGTTAGTCCCATTCCTTAACGAGCTCCGCGTCCGGGCCGCTCGTTAGTCCCGTTCCTTAACGAGCTCCGCGTCCGGGCCGCTCGTTAGTCCCGTCCCTTAACGAGCTCCGTGTCCGGGCCGCTCGTTAGTCCCGTCCCTTAACGAGCTCCGCGTCCGGGCCGCTCGTTAGTCCCGTTTCTTAACGAGCTCCGCGTCCGGGCCACTCGTTAGTCCCGTTCCTTAACGAGCTCCGCGTCCGGGCCGCTCGTTAGTCCCGTCCCTTAACGAGCTCTGCGTCCGGGCCGCTCGTTAGTCCCGTTCCTTAACGAGCTCCGCGTCCGGGCCGCTCGTTAGTCCCGTTCCTTAACGAGCTCCGCGTCCGGGCCGCTCGTTAGTCCCGTTCCTTAACGAGCTCCGCGTCCGGGCCGCTCGTTAGTCCCGTCCCTTAACGAGCTCCGTGTCCGGGCCGCTCGTTAGTCCCGTTCCTTAACGAGCTCCGCGTCCGGGCCACTCGTTAGTCCCGTTCCTTAACGAGCTCCGCGTCCGGGCCGCTCGTTAGTCCCGTCCCTTAACGAGCTCTGCGTCCGGGCCGCTCGTTAGTCCCATTCCTTAACGAGCTCTGCGTCCGGGCCGCTCGTTAGTCCCGTCCCTTAACGAGCTCTGCGTCCGGGCCGCTCGTTAGTCCCGTTCCTTAACGAGCTCCGCGTCCGGGCCGCTCGTTAGTCCCGTTCCTTAACGAGCTCTGCGTCCGGGCCGCTCGTTAGTCCCGTTCCTTAACGAGCTCTGCGTCCGGGCCGCTCGTTAGTCCCGTCCCTTAACGAGCTCTGCGTCCGGGCCGCTCGTTAGTCCCGTTCCTTAACGAGCTCCGCGTCCGGGCCGCTCGTTAGTCCCGTCCCTTAACGAGCTCCGCGTCCGGGCCGCTCGTTAGTCCCGTTCCTTAACGAGCTCCGCGTCCGGGCCGCTCGTTAGTCCCGTCCCTTAACGAGCTCTGCGTCCGGGCCGCTCGTTAGTCCCGTTCCTTAACGAGCTCCGCGTCCGGGCCGCTCGTTAGTCCCGTTCCTTAACGAGCTCCGCGTCCGGGCCGCTCGTTAGTCCCGTTCCTTAACGAGCTCCGCGTCCGGGCCGCTCGTTAGTCCCGTTCCTTAACGAGCTCTGCGTCCGGGCCGCTCGTTAGTCCCGTCCCTTAACGAGCTCTGCGTCCGGGCCGCTCGTTAGTCCCGTTCCTTAACGAGCTCCGTGTCCGGGCCGCTCGTTAGTCCCGTCCCTTAACGAGCTCTGCGTCCGGGCCGCTCGTTAGTCCCGTCCCTTAACGAGCTCTGCGTCCGGGCCGCTCGTTAGTCCCGTTCCTTAACGAGCTCTGCGTCCGGGCCGCTCGTTAGTCCCGTTCCTTAACGAGCTCCGCGTCCGGGCCGCTCGTTAGTCCCGTTCCTTAACGAGCTCCGCGTCCGGGCCGCTCGTTAGTCCCGTTCCTTAACGAGCTCCGCGCCCGGGCCGCTCGTTAGTCCCGTTCCTTAACGAGCTCCGCGTCCGGGCCGCTCGTTAGTCCCGTTCCTTAACGAGCTCCGCGTCCGGGCCGCTCGTTAGTCCCGTTCCTTAACGAGCTCCGCGTCCGGGCCGCTCGTTAGTCCCGTTCCTTAACGAGCTCCGCGTCCGGGCCGCTCGTTAGTCCCGTTCCTTAACGAGCTCTGCGTCCAGGCCGCTCGTTAGTCCCGTCCCTTAACGAGCTCCGCGTCCGGGCCGCTCGTTAGTCCCGTTCCTTAACGAGCTCCGCGTCCGGGCCGCTCGTTAGTCCCGTTCCTTAACGAGCTCCGCGTCCGGGCCGCTCGTTAGTCCCGTTCCTTAACGAGCTCCGCGTCCGGGCCGCTCGTTAGTCCCGTTCCTTAATGAGCTCCGCGTCCGGGCCGCTCGTTAGTCCCGTCCCTTAACGAGCTCCGCGTCCGGGCCGCTCGTTAGTCCCGTTCCTTAACGAGCTCCGCGTCCGGGCCGCTCGTTAGTCCCGTTCCTTAACGAGCTCCGCGTCCGGGCCGCTCGTTAGTCCCGTCCCTTAACGAGCTCCGCGTCCGGGCCGCTCGTTAGTCCCATTCCTTAACGAGCTCTGCGTCCGGGCCGCTCGTTAGTCCCGTTCCTTAACGAGCTCTGCGTCCGGGCCACTCGTTAGTCCCGTTCCTTAACGAGCTCCGCGTCCGGGCCGCTCGTTAGTCCCGTTCCTTAACGAGCTCCGCGTCCGGGCCGCTCGTTAGTCCCGTTCCTTAACGAGCTCCGCGTCCAGGCCGCTCGTTAGTCCCGTTCCTTAACGAGCTCTGCGTCCGGGCCGCTCGTTAGTCCCGTTCCTTAACGAGCTCCGCGTCCGGGCCGCTCGTTAGTCCCGTTCCTTAACGAGCTCCGCGTCCGGGCCGCTCGTTAGTCCCGTTCCTTAACGAGCTCCGCGTCCGGGCCGCTCGTTAGTCCCGTTCCTTAACGAGCTCCGCGTCCGGGCCGCTCGTTAGTCCCGTTCCTTAACGAGCTCCGCGTCCGGGCCGCTCGTTAGTCCCGTTCCTTAACGAGCTCTGCGTCCGGGCCGCTCGTTAGTCCCGTTCCTTAACGAGCTCCGCGTCCGGGCCGCTCGTTAGTCCCGTTCCTTAACGAGCTCTGCGTCCGGGCCGCTCGTCAGTCCCGTTCCTTAACGAGCTCTGCGTCCAGGGCCGCTCGTTAGTCCCGTTCCTTAACGAGCTCCGCGTCCGGGCCGCTCGTTAGTCCCGTTCCTTAACGAGCTCTGCGTCCGGGCCGCTCGTTAGTCCCGTTCCTTAACGAGCTCTGCGTCCGGGCCGCTCGTTAGTCCCGTTCCTTAACGAGCTCCGCGTCCGGGCCGCTCGTTAGTCCCGTTCCTTAACGAGCTCCGCGTCCGGGCCGCTCGTTAGTCCCGTTCCTTAACGAGCTCCGCGTCCGGGCCGCTCGTTAGTCCCGTCCCTTAACGAGCTCCGCGTCCGGGCCGCTCGTTAGTCCCGTTCCTTAACGAGCTCCGCGCCCGGGCCGCTCGTTAGTCCCGTTCCTTAACGAGCTCTGCGTCCGGGCCGCTCGTTAGTCCCGTTCCTTAACGAGCTCCGCGCCCGGGCCGCTCGTTAGTCCCGTTCCTTAACGAGCTCTGCGTCCGGGCCGCTCGTTAGTCCCGTTCCTTAACGAGCTCCGTGTCCGGGCCGCTCGTTAGTCCCGTCCCTTAACGAGCTCCGCGTCCGGGCCGCTCGTTAGTCCCGTTCCTTAACGAGCTCTGCGTCCGGGCCGCTCGTTAGTCCCGTTCCTTAACGAGCTCCGCGTCCGGGCCGCTCGTTAGTCCCGTTCCTTAACGAGCTCCGCGTCCGGGCCGCTCGTTAGTCCCGTTCCTTAACGAGCTCCGCGTCCGGGCCCGCTCGTTAGTCCCGTTCCTTAACGAGCTCCGCGTCCGGGCCGCTCGTTAGTCCCGTTCCTTAACGAGCTCCGCGTCCGGGCCGCTCGTTAGTCCCGTTCCTTAACGAGCTCCGCGTCCGGGCCGCTCGTTAGTCCCGTTCCTTAACGAGCTCCGCGTCCGGGCCGCTCGTTAGTCCCGTTCCTTAACGAGCTCCGCGTCCGGGCCGCTCGTTAGTCCCGTTCCTTAACGAGCTCCGCGTCCGGGCCGCTCGTTAGTCCCGTTCCTTAACGAGCTCCGCGTCCGGGCCGCTCGTTAGTCCCGTTCCTTAACGAGCTCCGCGCCCGGGCCGCTCGTTAGTCCCGTTCCTTAACGAGCTCCGCGCCCGGGCCGCTCGTTAGTCCCCGTTCCTTAACGAGCTCCGCGCCCGGGCCGCTCGTTAGTCCCGTTCCTTAACGAGCTCTGCGTCCGGGCCGCTCGTTAGTCCCGTTCCTTAACGAGCTCTGCGTCCGGGCCGCTCGTTAGTCCCGTCCCTTAACGAGCTCCGCGTCCGGGCCGCTCGTTAGTCCCGTCCCTTAACGAGCTCCGCGTCCGGGCCGCTCGTTAGTCCCGTTCCTTAACGAGCTCCGCGTCCGGGCCGCTCGTTAGTCCCGTTCCTTAACGAGCTCTGCGTCCGGGCCGCTCGTTAGTCCCGTTCCTTAACGAGCTCCGCGTCCGGGCCGCTCGTTAGTCCCGTCCCTTAACGAGCTCCGCGTCCGGGCCGCTCGTTAGTCCCGTCCCTTAACGAGCTCCGCGTCCGGGCCGCTCGTTAGTCCCGTCCCTTAACGAGCTCCGCGTCCGGGCCGCTCGTTAGTCCCGTCCCTTAACGAGCTCCGCGTCCGGGCCGCTCGTTAGTCCCGTTCCTTAACGAGCTCCGCGTCCGGGCCCGCTCGTTAGTCCCGCTCCTTAACGAGCTCCGCGTCCGGGCCGCTCGTTAGTCCCGTTCCTTAACGAGCTCTGTGCCCGGGCCGCTCGTTAGTCCCGTTCCTTAACGAGCTCCGCGTCCGGGCCGCTCGTTAGTCCCGTTCCTTAACGAGCTCTGCGTGCAGGCCGCTCGTTAGTCCCGTTCCTTAACGAGCTCCGCGTCCGGGCCGCTCGTTAGTCCCGTTCCTTAACGAGCTCCGCGTCCGGGCCGCTCGTTAGTCCCGTTCCTTAACGAGCTCTGTGCCCGGGCCGCTCGTTAGTCCCGTTCCTTAACGAGCTCCGCGTCCGGGCCGCTCGTTAGTCCCGTTCCTTAACGAGCTCCGCGTCCGGCCGCTCGTTAGTCCCGTTCCTTAACGAGCTCCGTGCCCGGGCCGCTCGTTAGTCCCGTTCCTTAACGAGCTCCGCGTCCGGGCCGCTCGTTAGTCCCGTTCCTTAACCGAGCTCCGCGTCCGGGCCGCTCGTTAGTCCCGTTCCTTAACGAGCTCCGCGTCCGGGCCGCTCGTTAGTCCCGTTCCTTAACGAGCTCTGCGTCCGGGCCGCTCGTTAGTCCCGTTCCTTAACGAGCTCCGCGTCCGGGCCGCTCGTTAGTCCCGTTCCTTAACGAGCTCCGCGTCCGGGCCGCTCGTTAGTCCCGTTCCTTAACGAGCTCCGCGTCCGGGCCGCTCGTTAGTCCCGTTCCTTAACGAGCTCCGCGTCCGGGCCGCTCGTCAGTCCCGTTCCTTAACGAGCTCCGCGTCCGGGCCGCTCGTTAGTCCCGTTCCTTAACGAGCTCGCGTCCGGGCCGCTCGTTAGTCCGTTCCTTAACGAGCTCCGCGTCCGGGCCGCTCGTTAGTCCCGTTCCTTAACGAGCTCTGCGTCCGGGCCGCTCGTTAGTCCCGTTCCTTAACGAGCTCTGCGTCCGGGCCGCTCGTTAGTCCCGTTCCTTAACGAGCTCTGCGTCCGGGCCCGCTCGTCAGTCCCGTTCCTTAACGAGCTCTGCGTCCGGGCCGCTCGTCAGTCCCGTTCCTTAACGAGCTCTGCGTCCGGGCCGCTCGTCAGTCCCGTTCCTTAACGAGCTCTGCGTCCGGGCCGCTCGTTAGTCCCGTTCCTTAACGAGCTCCGCGTCCGGGCCGCTCGTTAGTCCCGTTCCTTAACGAGCTCCGCGTCCGGGCCGCTCGTTAGTCCCGTTCCTTAACGAGCTCTGCGTCCGGGCCGCTCGTTAGTCCCGTTCCTTAACGAGCTCTGCGTCCGGGCCGCTCGTTAGTCCCGTTCCTTAACGAGCTCCGCGTCCAGGCCGCTCGTTAGTCCCGCTCCTTAACGAGCGCTGTGCCCGGGCCGCTCGTTAAGGAGCGGGACTAACGAGCGGCCTGGACGCGGAGCTCGTTAAGGAACGGACTAACGAGCGGCCCGGACGCAGAGCTCGTTAAGGAACGGGACTAACGAGCGGCCCGGACGCAGAGCTCGTTAAGGAACGGGACTAACGAGCGGCCCCGGACGCGGAGCTCGTTAAGGAACGGGGACTAACGAGCGGCCCGGACGCGGAGCTCGTTAAGGAACGGGACTAACGAGCGGCCCCGGACGCAGAGCTCGTTAAGGAACGGGACTGACGAGCGGCCACGGACGCAGAGCTCGTTAAGGAACGGGACTGACGAGCGGCCCGGACGCAGAGCTCGTTAAGGAACGGGACTGACGAGCGGCCCGGACGCAGAGCTCGTTAAGGAACGGGACTAACGAGCGGGCCCGGACGCAGAGCTCGTTAAGGAACGGGACTAACGAGCGGCCCGGACGCAGAGCTCGTTAAGGAACGGGACTAACGAGCGGCCCGGACGCGGAGCTCGTTAAGGAACGGACTAACGAGCGGCCCGGACGCGGAGCTCGTTAAGGAACGGGACTAACGAGCGGCCCGGACGCGGAGGCTCGTTAAGGAACGGGACTGACGAGCGGCCCGGACGCGGAGCTCGTTAAGGAACGGGACTAACGAGCGGCCCGGACGCGGAGCTCGTTAAGGGAACGGGACTAACGAGCGGCCCGGACGCGGAGCTCGTTAAGGAACGGGACTAACGAGCGGCCCGGACGCGGAGCTCGTTAAGGAACGGGACTAACGAGCGGCCCGGACGCAGAGCTCGTTAAGGAACGGGACTAACGAGCGGCCGGACGCGGAGCTCGTTAAGGAACGGACTAACGAGCGGCCCGGACGCGGAGCTCGTTAAGGAACGGGACTAACGAGCGGCCCGGACGCGGAGCTCGTTAAGGAACGGGACTAACGAGCGGCCCGGGCACGGAGCTCGTTAAGGAACGGGACTAACGAGCGGCCCGGACGCGGAGCTCGTTAAGGAACGGGACTAACGAGCGGCCCGGACGCGGAGCTCGTTAAGGAACGGGACTAACGAGCGGCCCGGGCACAGAGCTCGTTAAGGAACGGGACTAACGAGCGGAGCCCGGACGCGGAGCTCGTTAAGGAACGGGACTAACGAGCGGCCCGGACGCGGAGCTCGTTAAGGAACGGGACTAACGAGCGGCCTGCACGCAGAGCTCGTTAAGGAACGGGGACTAACGAGCGGCCCGGACGCGGAGCTCGTTAAGGAACGGGACTAACGAGCGGCCCCGGGCACAGAGCTCGTTAGGAACGGGACTACGAGCGGCCCGGACGCGGAGCTCGTTAAGGAGCGGGACTAACGAGCGGCCCGGACGCGGAGCTCGTTAAGGAACGGGACTAACGAGCGGCCCGGACGCGGAGCTCGTTAAGGGACGGGACTAACGAGCGGCCCGGACGCGGAGCTCGTTAAGGGACGGGACTAACGAGCGGCCCGGACGCGGAGCTCGTTAAGGGACGGGACTAACGAGCGGCCCGGACGCGGAGCTCGTTAAGGACGGGACTAACGAGCGGCCCGGACGCGGAGCTCGTTAAGGAACGGGACTAACGAGCGGCCCCGGACGCAGAGCTCGTTAAGGAACGGGACTAACGAGCGGCCCGGACGCGGAGCTCGTTAAGGAACGGGACTAACGAGCGGGCCCGGACGCGGAGCTCGTTAAGGAACGGGACTAACGAGCGGCCCGGACGCGGAGCTCGTTAAGGGACGGGACTAACGAGCGGCCCCCGGACGCGGAGCTCGTTAAGGAACGGGGACTAACGAGCGGCCCGGACGCAGAGCTCGTTAAGGAACGGGACTAACGAGCGGCCCCGGGACGCGGAGCTCGTTAAGGAACGGGACTAACGAGCGGCCCGGGCGCGGAGCTCGTTAAGGAACGGGACTAACGAGCGGCCCGGAGCGCGGAGCTCGTTAAGGAACGGGACTAACGAGCGGCCCCGGACGCGGAGCTCGTTAAGGAACGGGACTAACGAGCGGCCCGGACGCGGAGCTCGTTAAGGAACGGGACTAACGAGCGGCCCGGACGCGGAGCTCGTTAAGGAACGGGACTAACGAGCGGGCCCGGACGCGGAGCTCGTTAAGGAACGGGACTAACGAGCGGCCCGACGCGGAGCTCGTTAAGGAACGGGACTAACGAGCGGCCCGGACGCGGAGCTCGTTAAGGAACGGGACTAACGAGCGGCCCGGACGCGGAGCTCGTTAAGGAACGGGACTAACGAGCGGCCCGGACGCGGAGCTCGTTAAGGAACGGGACTAACGAGCGGCCCGGACGCGGAGCTCGTTAAGGAACGGGACTAACGAGCGGCCCGGACGCGGAGCTCGTTAAGGAACGGGACTAACGAGCGGCCCCGGACGCAGGAGCTCGTTAAGGAACGGGACTAACGAGCGGCCCGGACGCGGAGCTCGTTAAGGAACGGGACTAACGAGCGGCCCGGACGCGGAGCTCGTTAAGGAACGGGACTAACGAGCGGCCCGGACGCAGAGCTCGTTAAGGAACGGGACTAACGAGCGGCCCGGACGCGGAGCTCGTTAAGGAACGGGACTAACGAGCGGGCCCGGACGCGGAGCTCGTTAAGGAACGGGACTAACGAGCGGCCCGGACGCGGAGCTCGTTAAGGAACGGGACTAACGAGCGGCCCGGACGCGGAGCTCGTTAAGGGAACGGGACTAACGAGCGGCCCGGACGCGGAGCTCGTTAAGGAACGGGACTAACGAGCGGCCCGGACGCGGAGGCTCGTTAAGGAACGGGACTAACGAGCGGCCCGGACGCGGAGCTCGTTAAGGAACGGGACTAACGAGCGGCCCGGACGCGAGAGCTCGTTAAGGAACGGGACTAACGAGCGGCCCGGACGCAGAGCTCGTTAAGGAACGGGACTAACGAGCGGCCCGGACGCGGAGCTCGTTAAGGAACGGGGACTAACGAGCGGCCCGGACGCAGAGCTCGTTAAGGAACGGGACTAACGAGCGGCCCGGACGCGGAGCTCGTTAAGGAACGGGACTAACGAGCGGCCCGGACGCAGGAGCTCGTTAAGGGAACGGGACTAACGAGCGGCCCGGACGCAGAGCTCGTTAAGGAACGGGACTAACGAGCGGCCCGGACGCGGAGCTCGTTAAGGAACGGGACTAACGAGGGCTCGTAAGGAACGGGCCGGGCCCGGACGCGGAGCTCGTTAAGGAACGGGACTAAACG
>JAUNZM010003080.1:0-13436 GCA_033459285.1 Clamator glandarius
CCAGCTGCCTCTCCTGCTGCTATATCTGCTGCTTCATCTGCGGCTGCTGCATCTCCAGCTGCATCTCCTGCTGCTGCACCTCAAGCTGCTGCATCTTATTTTCTGCATCACCTTCTCTTCATCTCTCGCTGCTTCATCTCCCGCTGCATCTGCTGCTGCTGCATCTCACGCTACTACCTCCCCTGCTGGTGCATCTCCTGCTGCATCTCCTGCTGCTGCATTTCCTACTGCATCTCATGCTTCTACCTCACCTGCTGGTGCATCTCCTGCTGCATATACTTCTGCTTCATCTCCTAATGCATCTCCTGCTGCTGCATCTCCCCCTGCTCAATGTCCTTCTTCATCTTGGCCTGCTACCTATACTGCTGCTGCATCTCCTGCTGCTGCATCTCCTGTTACATCATCTGCTGCTGCATCTCCTCCTGCTGCATCTGCTGCTGCATCCTCTTCTGCTATGTCTCCTCCTGCATCTCTTACTGCTGAAGCTCATGATCCCACACCTTCTGCTGTGGCAATTTCTGGTGCTTCATTTCATGCTACATGTCTTCCTTTTACCTCTTCTGCTGCTGCATCTCCTGCTGCTGCATCTGCTGCAGCATCTCTTGTTGCTACATCTCCTGCTGAATCTACATCTCCTGTGGCATCTGCTGCAGCATCTCTTTCTGCTGAATCTTTGATTCATCTCCTGCTGCTGCATCTCCTGGTGTTGCTTCTCTTGCTGCTTCATTTTCTGCTGCATCTCCTGGTGTTGCTTCTCTTGCTGCTTCATTTTCTGCTACATCTCCCGGTGAAGTTGCACTTCCTACTGCATCTCCCGGTGCTGCGTCTCTTGATGCTGCATTCCCTGCGGCATCTCCTGCTTCTGCAACTTCTGCAGAATCTCCTGTTCCTGCTTCTCCTGCTGAATCTGCATCTCCTGCTGCATCTGCTCTTGCATCTCCTGCTACTTTAGAAACTACTGCTGCATCTGCTGCATCTCCAGCTGCATCATCTCTTCTACATCTCCTGCTGCTAAATCTCCAGCTGCTGCATCTCCTGCTGTTGTATCTGCTGTTACACCTTTTGCTGCTGCATATACTGCTGCTGAATCTCCTGATAAATGTGGTGCTGCATCTGCTACTGCATCTGCTACAACACCATCTAATACTGCTGCATCTGCTGCTGAATCCTCTGCTTCTGGATCTCCTGCTGTTGCTTATCCTGTTGCAATTCCTGCTGCTGCAAATGCTGCTGTATCCTCTTCTTCTTCATCGCCTGCTGCATCTCCTGCTGCTGCATCTCCTTCTGCTGCATCTCCTAAAGTATGTCCTGTTGCTGCATATCCTCCTGCAGGAGATAGCTGCTGCTTAGCAGGAGATGCTGCTGCTTCATCTGCTGCTGCTTCATCTACTGGGCCGGATGGAGTCCACCCAAGGGTTTTGAGGGAACTGGTGGATGTGCTGGCCAAACCCCTTTCCATCATCTTCCAGCAGTTCTGGATGACTGGGGAGGTTCCGCTGGACTGGAGGCTGTCTGATGTCGTGCCCATCTATAAGAAGGGGCGCAGGGAGGATCCGGGGAACTACAGGCCTGTCAGTCTGACCTCGGTACCGGGGAAAGTCATGGAGCGGGTGATCTTGAGTGCGATCATGAAGCACTTGCAAGAGAACCGGGTGATCAGGCCCAGTCAACACAGGTTCATGAAAGGCAGGTCTTGCCAGACTAATCTGATCACCTTCTATGACCAAGTGACTAAACTCTTGGATGAGGGAAAGGCTGTGGATGTGGTCTTCCTGGACTTCAGTAAAGCCTTTGATACAGTTTCTCATAGCATTCTGCTTCGGAAACTGTTGGCCTCTAGCCTGGATGGGTGCACACTCTCCTGGGTGAAAAACTGGTTGAATGACTGGGCCCAGAGGGTGGTGGTAAATGGAGTTAAATCCAGCTGGAGGCCAGTTCCAAGTGGGGTTCCCCAGGGCTCAGTGCTGGGTCCAGTCCTGTTTAATATCTTTATCAACGACCTGGATGAAGGCATTGAGTCCTCCCTTAACAAGTTTGCAGATGACACCAAGCTGGGAGGAAGTGTCGATCTGCTGGAGGGTCGGGAGGCTCTGCAAAGGGACCTGAACAGGCTGGACTGCTGGGCTGAGACCAACGGCATGAGGTTTAACGAGGCCAAATGCCGGGTCCTGCACTTGGGGCACAACAACCCTGAGCAGAGGTACAGACTAGGAGAAACCTGGCTGGAAAGCTGCCAGGAGGAGAAGGACCTGGGGGTGCTGGTTGACAACTGACTGAACATGAGCCAGCAGTGTGCCCAGGTGGCCAAGAAGGCCAATGGCATCTTGGCCTGTATCAGAAATGGCATAACCAGCAGGTCCAGGGAGGTTATTCTCCCTCTGTACTCGGCACTGGTGAGACCGCACCTTGAGTACTGTGTTCAGTTCTGGGCCCCTCACCACAAGAGTGATGTTGTGGCTCTGGGGCGAGTCCAGAGAAGGGCAATAAAGCTGGTGAAGGGGCTGGAGAACAAATCTTATGAGGCGAAGCTGAGAGAGCTGGGGTTGTTCAGCCTGGAGAAGAGGAGGCTGAGGGGAGACCTTATTACTCTCTACAACTACCTGAAGGGAGGTTGTGGAGAGGAGGGAGCTGGCCTCTTCTCCCGTGACAGGGGACAGGACGAGAGGGAATGGCCTCAAGCTCCACCAAGGGAGATTTAGGCTTGAGATTAGGAAGAAATTCTTCACGGAGAGGGTGGTTAGGCATTGGAACGGTCTGCCCAGGGAGGTGGTTGAGTCACCATCCCTGGAGGTGTTTAAGGTTAGGGTAGATGAGGTGCTTAGGAGCATGATTTAGGGATTGGTGGGAATGGTTGGACTCGACGATCCGGTGGGTCTCTTCCAACCTGGTTATTCTGTGATTCTGTGATTTTGTGATTCTGCTTCCTCTCCTCCTTGCTGCATCTACTTCTGCCGCACCTCCTGCTGCATCTCCTGCTGATGCATCTCCTCCTGTGAATCTGCTGCAGCATCTCCTGCTTCTGAATCTCCTGCTGAATCTGCATCTACTGCTGCATCTGCTGCTGCATCTCCACCTGATGTATCTGCCGCTTCTGCATTTGCTGCTTAATCTCCTGCTGCATTTCCTGTTGCTGCATCTCCTTCTGATGCTGCATCTGCTGCTGCTGCATCTCCTCCTTCTGCATCTCCTCCTGCTGCATCTGCTGCTGCATAACCTGCTCAATCTCCTGCTGCTACATCCCCTGTTGTTGCATCTCTTACAGCATCTCCTACTGCTTCATCTCCTTTCTCTGCATCTCTTGCTGCAGAAGCTGCTGCTGCTGCATTTCCTGCTTCATCTTCTCCTTCTGCATCTCCTGCTGCATCTTCTGCTTCTGCATCTCCTACTGCTGCGTCTCTTGCATCATCTGCTCCCGCCTCTCCTCCTACTGCAAATCCTGCTTAATCTCCTGCTGCATCTCCTGATGCTGTATCATCTGAAGCATCTCTTCCTGATGCATCTCCTGAATCTGCATCTACTGCTTCATCTGCTTCTGCAATCTCCTTCCGTTGCATCTCTTGCTGCATCTCCTGATGCATCCACTGCTGCATACCCTGCTACTGCATCTCCTGCTGCATCTCCTGCTGCATCTCCTGCTAAAGCATAACCTGCTTCTGTATGTACTGCTGCATTTCCTGATTCTTCATCTCCTGCTGCTGAATCTCTTTCTGCATCTCCTGCTTCTGCATCTTCTGCTGCTCTATTACCTGCTGCATCACCTCCAGCTGTGTCTCCTCCTGCAGCATTTGTTGCAGCATCTCCTGCTGCATCAGCTGCATTTGCTGCTACACCTTCTTCTGATTCATCTGCTGCTGCATCTCTTGCAGCTGGATCTCCTGCTGCTGCATTACCTGCTATTTCTCCCCCTACTGCATCTCCCCTTGCTGCATCTCCTGCTTCCGTATATACTGCTGCATTTCCTGCTGCTGCATCTCCTGCTGCTGAATCTCCTGCTGCATCTCCTTCTTCTGAATCTCCTGCTGCTCTATTACTTTCTGCATCAACTCCTGCTGCGTGTCCTGCTGCTGCATCTCCTCCTACTGCATCTGCTTCTGCATCTCCTGCTGCACCTTCTACTACTTCATCTCCTTCTGCATCACCTGCTGCATCTTCTACTACTGCATCTCCTGGTGATGCATCTCTTTCTGAAGCTACTACTGCTGCATTTGCTGAATCTGCCACTGCATCTGCTGCTGCTAAATCTACTGCTGCATCTCCTACTGCATCTCCTGCTGGTGCATCTCCTGCTTCTGCATCTGCTCTTGCATCTTCTGCTGCTTTTTCTCTTGTGCATGTATTGTGGCTGAATCTCCTGCTATATCTCTTTCTGCTGCATCTTCTTCTCTGCATCTACTCCTCTGCATCTCCTGCTGCTTCGTCTCCTGCCGCTGCATCTCCTGTAGCATCTCCTGCTTCTGCATCTCTTGCTGCTACATCTCCTACTGCATATGATGCTGCTGCATCTCCTGCTACATCTGCTGCTGCTGCATTCCCTGCTGCATCCCCTGCTGCTACATCACCTGGTGCTGCATTTCATGCTACATCACCTGCTGCTCTCCTGCTGCTACATCTCCTTCTGCATCTCCTGCTACTACATCACCTGCTGCTGCATTTCATGCTGCATCGCCTTCTTCTGCATCTGCTCATGCTTCATCTCTTTTTGTATCTTCTGCTGCTGCATCTCCTGCTCAATATCCTGCGGAATCTCCTCCTGCTGCATCTGCTGCTTCATCTCCTGATGCATCTCCTACTGCTGCACCTCCTTCTGCTTCATCTTCTGCTTCATCTACTTCTCCTGTATACCATGATACATTTCCTGCTGCATCTCCTACGCTATATCTGGCCACATCTGCTGCCACACCTTCTCCTGCATTTCCTGATGCATCTCCTGATGCATCTTGTACCGCTGCATCTCCTTATATTTCATCTCCTGCTGCATCTGCTGCTGCTCTGCTGCTGCTTCATCTACTGCTGAATCTCCTGCTGCATCTGCTGCTGCTGCATCTCCTGCTGTACCTCATACTGATTCTCCTGTTCATGCATATCCTCCTGCACCTCCTGCAGCTGCATATCCTGCTGCTGCATCTCTCAATGTATCTTATGATAATGCTACATCTCTTGCTACTGCATCTCCTGCTGCATCTGCTGCTACTGCATCTCTTGCTGCATCTCCTCCTGATGCTTCTCCTGCTGTATATCCTTCTACATTTCCTGCTGCATCTCCTCCTTTTGAACCTTCTGTTGCATCTCCTCCTGCAGTTTCTCCTGCTGCATCTATTTTGGCCCATCTCCTGCTGCATCTCTAGCTCCTGCATGTCCTACTGTGAATCTGCTGCAGCATCTCCTGCTGATGAATCTCCTGCTGAATCTCCATCTACTGTTGTGGAATCTTCTGCTGCTGCATTCCCGTGCTGTATCTACTACTGATGCATTACTTGTTTCATCTGCTGCTTCTGCATCTGCTGCTGCTGCATCATCTCCTCCTGCCTCTCCTCCTACTGCATCTCCTGCTGAATCTCCTGCTCATCTCCTGATGCCGTATCATCTGAAGCATCTCTTCCTGCTGCATCTACTGATTAATCTGCATCTCTTACTGCATCTGCTTCTGCATCTCATTTTGCTGCGTCTCCTGTGGCATTTGCTGCTGAATCTGCTGCTGCATCCCCTGCTGCTGCACCTGCTGCTGCATCTCCTTCTACTGCATCTGCTGATGAATCTACTGCTTCAGCTCCTTCTGCATCACCTGCGGCTGCATCTGCTGCTGCATCCCCTGCTGCTGCATCGCCTGCTGCATCTGCTGCTGCATCTCCTTCTGTTGTATCTCCTGCTGAATCTGCTGCTTCAGCTCTTCCTGCATCTCCTGTTGATGCATCTGCTGCTGCATCTCCTTCTGTTGTATCTCCTGCTGAATCTGCTGCTTCAGCTCCTCCTGCATCTCCTGTGGATGCATCTGCTGCTGCATCTCCTCCTTGTGCATCTCTTGATGCATCTCCTGCTATATCTCCTGCTACATCTCCCTCTGCCTCTCCTGCTGTTGCATCACCTGCTGCTGCATCCCGTGCTGCTACATCTCCAGCTGCTGCACCTCCTACTTCATTACCTGTTGCGGCATCTCCTGCTGCACATCCTGCTGATTTCCTGCTGCAACATCTACTCTATCTGCCGCTGCTTCATCTGCTGCTGAATCTCCTGATTCACCTCCTGCTGCTGCATGTCCTGCTTTTGCATTTACTGCTGTTTCGTCTGCTGCTGCATCTCTTGATGCATCTCCTCTTGCTGCATATCCTACTGTGACTCCTCCTGCATCTCCCGCTGGTGCATTTGCTGATGCATATCTTGCTGGTGCATTTGCTGATGCATATTCTGCTCCTGCTGAATCTGCTGCTGCATATTAGGCTACTGCATCTTCTTCTGAATCTGCATCTGCTGTTTCATCTGCTGCCTGCATCTCCTGCTGCTTAATCTGTTGCTGCATCTGCTGCTGCATGTCCTTCTGCTTCATTACCTGCTGCATCTCCTGATGCTGCATCATCCTCTTATGCATCTCCCAGTGCTGCATCTCCTGTTGCATCACATGCTGCTGCTACAACACCTGCTGCTGCATCTCCTGCTGCTGCATCTCCTGCTGCTGCATCTCCTGCTGCTGCATCTCCTGCTGCATCTTCTGCTGCTGTATCTCCCTGCTGCCGCATCTCCTCCTTGATCTTTTTCTGATGCATCTCTTGCCGCTGAATCTCCTGCTGCTTCGTCTGCTGCTGCATCTCCAGCTGCAGCTCCTCATGATGTATCACCTCTTGCTCAATATTCTGCTGCATATCCTGCTGATACATCTCCTGATGCTGCATCTCCTTCTGCACCTCCTGCTGCATCTCTTGCGGCTGCATCTCCTGCTCCATCTCCTGCTGATGAATCCTCTCCTGAGCCATCTATTTATGCATCACTTTCAGCTGCATCTTCTTCATTTCCTTCTGCATCTCTTCCTGCTGCATCTCCTTCATTTCCTTCTGCATCTCTTCCTGATGCATCTCCTGCTGATGCATCTCCTGCATTTACTGCTGTGTCTGCTGCTGATTCGTCTACTGCTGCATCTCCTTCTACATCTGCTTCTGGATCTCCTGCTCCTGCATCCTCTTCTGCAACTCCTGCCGCTGCATCTCCTGCTCCATATGCTTCTGATGCATCTGCGGATTCATCTTATGATACTGCTATCTTGCAGGTTCTCCTGCTGCTGAATGTCCTGCTGCTGCAAACCCTGCTGCATCTGCTGCTGCTGCATCTCCTGTTGCTGCATCATCTACTGCTGCATCTAGTGATTAATCTCCTACTGCGGCATCTGCATCATTTTCTGCTGCATCTGCTGCTGCTGTATCTAGCGCTGCATCTTCTGCATAATCTGCTGCTACATCTCCTGCTTCTGCATCATCCACTGCTGCATCTAGTGTTTAATCTCCTACTGCTGCATCCGCAGCATTTTCAGCTGCATCTGCTGCTGTTTCATATACTGCTGCATCTTCTTCTACATCTCCTGCTGCTGCATCTTTTTCTGCATCTCCTCCTGCTGCGTCTCCTTTATCAGCTGCTGCATCACCTGCTACTGAATCCCCTGCTGCATCCTCTGATGCGGCACCTCCATCTGCTGCATCTCTTGCTGCTGTATCTCCTGCTGCTGAATCTCCTACTGCATCTCGTGCTGCATCAGCTGCTACTGGATCCCTGTGGCGTTCCAGATGCATCTCCTGCTCCAGCATCTCCTGCTGCTGCATCTCCTGCTGAATCTAAACCTACCGCATCTAATGCTGTATCTCCTGATGACGCATCTCCTGCTGCATCTCCTGCTGCTGCATAGCCTGCTGCATCTCCTCTTGCTGAATGTCCTGCTGCTGCATCTCCTACTGCTCAATCTGCTGCTGCTTCATACACTGTTGTATCTGCTGCTGCTGCATCTCCTGCTGCTGCCTCTCCTCCTGCTAAAACTCCTCCTGCTAAATTTCCTCCTGCATCTGCTGATGCATTTCCTGCATCTCCTGCTGCTGCATCTCCTGCTTCTGCATATCCTTTTGCATGTCTTGCTGCTACATCTCCTGCTTCTGCCTCTCCTACTCCTGCATCTCCTGCTGCTGCATCTCCTGCTTCTGCATTTCCTGCTCCTGCTTCTCCTGATGCATCTGCTGCTGCATCTCCTCCAGCATTTTCTATTGCTTCAACTCCAGATGCTGCATCTCCTACTGCATCTCCTGGTACTGCATATTATCTTGCCGCATCTCCTGCTCTGTTTTCTTGTGCATCTGCTGCTTCATGTACTGCTGCATCTCCTGCTGCTGCCATCTTCTTCTCTGCAGATCCTGCTGCTGCATCTCCTGCTGCTTCATCTCCTGCTGAATTAGCAGCTCATCTCCTGCGGCTGTATCTCCTGCTGCATCTCCTGCTGCAGAATCTCCTGCTGCAGAATCTCCGGCTGCATCTTCTGCTTCTGCATCTCCTGCTTCTACGTCGGCTGCATCGTCTACTCCTGCCTCTCCTCCTACAGCATCTCCTGCTGCAGAATCTCCTGCTGCAGAATCTCCGGCTGCATCTTCTGCTTCTGCATCTCCTGCTTCTACGTCGGCTGCATCGTCTACTCCTGCCTCTCCTCCTACAGCATCTCCTTCTGTTGAACCTGCTGTTGAAACTCCTGCTGCTGCACCTCCCCCTTCTGCATCTGCTTCTGCAGCTCCTGTTGCTGCAACTCCTGCTTCTTCATCTCCTGCTCCTGAATCTTCTGCTGCTGTATCTCCTGCTAAAGCTCTTGCTTCATCTCCTGCTTCATCTCCTGCTTCTACGTCGGCTGCATCGTCTACTCCTGCCTCTCCTCCTACAGCATCTCCTTCTGGATCTGCTGTTGAACCTGCTGTTGAAACTCCTGCTGCTGCACCTCCCCCTTCTGCATCTGCTTCTGCAGCTCCTGTTGCTGCAACTCCGGCTTCTTCATCTCCTGCTCCTGAATCTTCTACTGCTGCATCTCCTGCTGCTTCATCTCCTGCTGCTGCATAATCTGCTGCATCTCCTCTTGCTGCATCTCCTGGTGCATCTCCTGCTACTGAATCTCCAATTGCATCTCTGACTGTTGCATTTCCTGCTGCTGCATCTCCTGCTGCATCTGCTGCTGTATCACCTGCTACTGAATCCCCTCCTGAATTCCTGTCGCATCTCCTGATGCTGCATCTCCTGATGCATCTCCTGCTGATGCATAACCTGCTGCATCTCTGACTGCTGCATCTCCTGCTGCTGAATCTCCTGCTGCTGCATCTGCTGCTTCATCTCCTGCTGCTGCTTCTGTTGGGGCTGCATATGCTACTGCATCTGCTGCAGGATCTCCTTCTTCTGCCTCTCATGCCACATCTCCCGCTGATGCATCTCCTGCTTCTGTATATCTTGCTCAATGTACAGCTGCGGCATCTCCAGCTGCATCTCCTGCTGCTTCATCTCCTGCATCTTTTGGTGCATGTGCTGTAGATTAATCTACTGCTGCATCTCCTGTTGCTTCACCTTCTGATTTTTGATGTCCTCCTGCATCACCTGATGCTCCATCTGCTGCTGCTGCATACACTGCTGCATCTATTGCTGCTGCATCCTCTGCTGAAACTCCTGATGCTGCATCTCTGTCTGCAACTACCTCTGATGCATCAGCAAATTCATCTGATGATGCATCTCCCCTGATTCATCGCCTGCTGCTGAATCTCCTGCTATTGCATACCCTGATGCATCTACTGCTGCTTCATACCCTTCTTCATCTACTGCTGCTGCATGACCTGCTGTTTCTCCTGCTGCTGCGTCTCCTACTGAAATTCCTGCTGCTGCATCTCCTGGTGCTATATCTTTTGCTTATGAATCTCCTGCCACTGCATCTCTTACTGAATCTGCTGCTGAATCTACTGCGGCTGCATCTCCTAACGCATCTCCTGTAGCTCAGTCTCCTGCTTTTGCATCTCCTGCTTTATCTCCTTCTCATGCATATCTTGCTGCTGCATCTACTGCTGCTTCGTCTGCTTCTACATCTCCAGCTACATCTCCTGCTGCTGCATCTCAGGGTACATCTCTTCTTGCTCAATCTCCTGCTGCATAACCTGGTGCTACATCTCCTGCTACTGCATCTCCTGCTGCATCTACCGCTGCATCTCTTGCAGCTGCATCTGCTGCTACATGTCTTGCGGCTGCATCTACTGCTACACCTCCTGCTGGTGAATCTTCTCCTGATCGATCTCCTGAAGCATCTCTTTCTGCTTCATCTTCTGCGTTTCCTGATGCATCTCTTCCTGCTGAATCTCCTGCTGAATCAGTTACTGCTGCATCTGCAGCATTTGCTGCTACATCTCCTGCTGCTTCACATACTGCTGCATCTCCTGCTGGTATATCTCTTGCTGCATCTACTGTGGCTTCATCTCCTGCTGCATCTCCTTCTGCTGCTTCTCATTCTCTGCATCTTCTGATACTGCTTCACCTTCTGCTGCAACACTTGCTGCTCCATCTCCTTCTCCAAATCCTTCTGATACATCTGCGGATTCATCTTATGATGGTGCCTTCTTGCTGGATCTCCTGCTTCTGCATCTCCTGCTGCTGCAAACCCTGCTGCATCTACTGCTGCTGCATTTCCAGCTGCATCTGATGCTGCTCTATCTCCTGCGGCAGCGGCTGCTGATGCATTTTCTGATGCATCTCCTGCTGCTCCATCTGCTGCATCTGCACCATCAGGATATTCTGAAAGAGATGCAGCAACAGGAGACGCAGCAACAGGAGATGCAGCCGCAGCAACAGGAGATGCAGCCGCAGCACCAGGATATGCAGGCACAGCACTGCGGCAGCAGATGCAGCTGCAGTAGATGCAGCCGTAGGAGATGAAGCAGGATTTTCAGCAGGAGATACAGCAGAAGGAGATGCAGCAGGAGAAAAAGAGGCAGCTACAAGAGATGCATCAGGAAATGCACCAGCAGGATATGCATCACTAGGAAAGGCAGCAGGAGAGGAACCAGCAGGAGATGCAGCAGGAAATGCAGCAGTATATTTAACAAGAGGAGATCCACCATGAGATGCAGCAGTAGGAGATGCAGCAGGAGATGCATCAAGAGATGAAGCACGAGGAGATGTAGGATGGAGAGGCAGCAGAAGGAGATGCAGAAGTGGATGCAACAGCAGTAGATGCAGCAGCTAATGAAAGAGGAGATGTGGAATCAGTAGGAGATAGAGTAGCTAGAGATTGCACAGGAGATGCACCAGAAGGAGATGTTAGCAGCAGGAGATGCAGCAGATGCATCTGCAGGAGAAGCAGCAGGAGGTGCAGCAGCAGAATATTCATCAGCAGGAAATGTAGCAGGATATGCAGCAGTCAGGATATGCAGCATCAGGAAATGCAGCATGATATGAAGAAGCAGGATATGCAGCAGCAAGAAATACTGCAGCAGATGGAGTAGGAGGTGATGCAGCAACAGGAAATTCAGAAGGAGATGCAGCAAGAGATGAAGCAGCAGAAGTAGCAGCAGGAGAAGCAGCAGGAGCAGAAGCAGCAGGAGGTGAAGCAGGAGAAGCAGTAGCAGGAGATGCAGCTGCAGGAGATGCATCTGCAGGAGATTCAGCAGCAGGAGAAGCAGTAGCAGGAGATGCAGCTGCAGGAGATGCAGCTGCAGGAGATTCAGCAGCATGAGATGCAGAAGAAAGAGATGCAGCAGGAGAGGCAGTACAAACTGATGTAGCAGCAGATGCAGCAGGACGAGATGCAGCTGGAAATGTATAAGGAGGAGATGCAGCAGCAGCAGATGCAGCAGGAGGTGCAGCAGGAGATGCAGCAGCAAATGCAGCATCAGATGCAGAAGAATTGCACCAGCAGGAAGTGCAGCATCATGACACGCAGCAGGAGATAAAGCAGCAGCATGTGCAGCAGGAGATGCAGTAGGAGATACAGCATGATATGAAGAAACAGCAGATTCAGCAGCTTGAATGAAGTAACAGAAGATGTTGTATCTGAGGCAGACACAGCATCAGGATATGCAGCAGGAGGTGCAGCAGCAAGAATTGTAGAGGGAGATGCATATTCATCGGACGATTTGCATTATATTTAACAGGAGATGCAGCAGCAGGAGATGAAGCAGCAGGAGATGCAGCAGCAGGAGATGAAGCAGCAGGAGATGCAGCAGCAGGAGATGTAGCAGGAGATGCAGCAGCAGATGCAACTGATGAAGCTGCAGCAGATGAAGAAGGAGATACAACATGAGATGCAGCAGCAGGAGATTCATCAGCCGGAATAACAGCAGCAGGAGATGAAGAAGGAGATGTAGCAGGATATGCAGTTGCAGGAGATCGAAATGCAGCATATGCAACAGCATGAGATGCAGTATCAAGAAATGCAGCAGAAGATGCAGGAGCAGGGGTTGTAGCAGCAGATGCAGAAGGAGGAGATGCAGCAGGATATGCAGCAACAGGAGATACTTTAGGAGATGCAGCAGAAGGAGATGCAGCAGCAGGAGATGCAGCAGGCGATGAAGAAGAAGAGGATACAGCAGCATTTGCAGAAGCAGGAATTGCAGCAGCAGCATTTGCAGCAGCAGGACATGCAACAGGATAAGCAACAGCAGGAGATCCAGAAGCAGAGGATTCAGCAGCAGATGCAGCAGTATTAGATGGTGTTGTAGCAGATGCAGTAGCAGATGCAGTAGCAGATGTAGCACCACATTTATCAGGAGATGCAGCAGCAGTATATGCAGCAGCAAAAGGTGTAACAGCAGATACAACAGCAGGAGATGCAGCAGCAGGAGATTTAGCAGCAGGAGATGTAGAAGAGATGATGCAGCTGGAGATGCAGCAGATGCAGCAGTAGTTCCTAAAGTAGCAGGAGATGAAACAGCAGATGCCACAGGAGATGTAGATTCAGCAGGAGATGTAGCAACAAGAGATGCTGCAGCAGATGCAGCAGCAGGAGATGCAGCAGCAGAAGAGGTAAAAGGAAGACATGTAGCATGAAATGAAGCACCAGAAATTGCCACAGCAGAAGGTGTGGGATCATGAGCTTCAGCAGTAAGAGATGCAGGAGGAGACGTAGCAGAAGAGGATGCAGCAGCAGATGCAGCAGCAGGAGATGCAGCAGCAGATGATGTAACAGGAGATGCAGCAGCAGGAGATGCAGCAGCAGTATATGTAGCAGGCCAAGATGAAGAAGGACATTGAGCAGGGGGAGATGCAGCAGCAGGAGATGCATTAGGAGATGAAGCAGAAGTATATGCAGCAGGAGATGCACCAGCAGGTGAGGTAGAAGCATGAGATGCAGTAGGAAATGCAGCAGCAGGAGATGCAGCAGGAGATGCACCAGCAGGGGAGGTAGTAGCGTGAGATGCAGCAGCAGATGCAGCAGGAGATGAAGCAGCGAGAGATGA
>JAUNZM010003081.1:0-31192 GCA_033459285.1 Clamator glandarius
CCTCCCCCTCTCTCCCTCCATCTTTCCCTCCCACCTTCACTCCCTCTATCCTTCCCAACACCCACACTCCACCCACCATCCCACCCACCCACCACCCCCCCCACCCACCCACACCCACCCACCCACCCTCCCACCACACCCACCCACCACCCACCCCACACACCCTCAACCTCCCTCCCACCCACCCACCCACCCACCCACCCTCCCACCCACCACCACCCACCATCACTCCCTCCCACCCACCCACACTCCCACCCACACCTCCCTCCATCCCACCCTCCCCACCCACCCTCCACCCTCCCTCCCTCCCTCCCACCCTCCTCCCTCTCCCTCTCTCCCTCCATCCTCCCCCCTCCTCCCTCCCTCCCTCCCTCCCACCCTCCTTCCATCCCTTCTCCCTCTCCCCCTCTCTCTCCATCCCTCCCTCTCTCCCTCCCTCTCTCCCTCCATCCTTCCCTTTCTCCCTCACTCCCTTCCTCTCTCCCTCCATCCTTCCCTCCATCCTTCCCTCCCTCCCTCTCTCCCTCCATCTCCCTCCCACCTTCTCTCCCTCCCTCTCTCCCTCCATCTCCCTCCCTCCCTCCCTCCCTCCCTCCCTCTCCCTCTCTCCCTCCATCCTTCCTTCCCTCCCTCCTCCCTCTCTCCTCTCTCCCTCCATCTTTCCCTCCCTCCCTCCCTCCCTCCCTCCCTCCCTCCCTCCTTCCCTCCTTCCATCCCTCTCTCCTCCTCCCTCTCCATCCGTCCCTCTCTCCCTCTCTCCCTCTCTCCCTCCATCCTTCCCTCCCTCCCTCTCTCCCTCTCTCCCTCCATCCTTCCCTCCCTCCCTCTCTCCCTCTCTCCCTTCCTTTCTCCCTCCATCCTTCCATCCCTCCCTCTCTCCCTCTCTCCCTCCATCCTTCCCTCCCTCCCTCCCTCCCTCCTACCCACCCTCCCTCCCTCCCTCCAACTCACCCTCCCTCCCTCCCCCTCTCCCTCCATCCTTCCCTCCCTCCCTCTCTCCCTCCATCTTTCCCTCCCTCCTTCTCTCCCTCTATCCTTCCCTTTCTCCCTCTCTCCGTCCCTCTCTCCCTCCATCCTTCCCTCCCTCCCTCTCTCCCTCTCTCCCTCTATCCTTCCCTCCCTCCCTCCATCATTCCATCATTCCCTCCCTCCCTCCCTCCCTCTCTCCCTCCCTCTCTCCCTCCATTCTTCCCTCCCTCCCTCTCTCCCTCTTTCCCTCCATCCTTCCTCCCCTCCCTCCCTCTCTCCCTCTCTCCCTCCCTCCATCTTTCCCTCCCTCCCTCCCTCCCTTCCTCCTTCGATCCTTCCCTCCTTCCCTCCTTCCATCCCTCTCTTCCTCTCCCCCTCTCTCTCCATCCCCCCCTCTCTCCCTCCCTCTCTCCCTCCATCCTTCCCTTTCTCCCTCTCTCCCTCCCTCTCTCCCTCCATCCTTCCCTTTCTCCCTCTCTCCCTCCCTCTCTCCCTCCATCCTTCCCTCCCTCCCTCCTTCCCTCTCTCCCTCCATCCCTCTTTCCCTCCCTCACTCCTTGCTGGTGCGCTGCCCGCTCCTTGCCCAGCTTCTGTGTGCAGGACAGAGGCCACGCACAGAATGGCGTGGGCACGGTTGAGAGGCTGTCCTGCCCCTTGCCAGCCCCGACTGTGGCTGCCGAAGCCCAGGGAGAAGGGGGGCCAGCATTGCACCCCACTGCCCAGCAGCCGTGGCACGTGGCACCGCAACTCACGCAAAAGTGGCGATGCAGGAGCCTGCCGGCCAGACGAGGATGAGGGAGTTGCTGCCCTCGCCGCTGCCATCCTCCTCTTCTTCTGGCTGCCCTGCCTCATTCCCACTGCTCAGCACCCACAGCTGGTCGAGGGCCAGGCGGAGCTGTGGGCGCAGGTTGCTGCCAGGTCTGTGGAAAGCAGAGGCAGGCAGTGAGCTGGGGGTGGCCTCCTAGTGGTCCCCGCGGGAAGAGCCCTGTCCCCAACCTGGCCTCGGGACAGAGCGTGGTGCATCCATCACCGAGGTCTTGGGGCCTGGGGCTTGTGCCAAGGTGTCCTTGCCCCGCTCCCAGCACCAGGAATGGGGGACAGGGAGCTGGGCTCCCAGGCTCTTACCGCAACTTGGCGATCACCAGTTCCTCCTGGAGGAGGAGAAGTCGCCTCTCGGTCCTCTTGCGTCCCCAGCTCAGCTGCACATCTGCGCTCAGCACCGCCTCAGCCTCGCTGAGAGCCTCCCTGCAGAGCAGAGCGCGGCAAGCATGAGCAACACTGCTTGGGCAGGCCCCAGCTGTGCCCCGGTGTCCCCAAGCCACCACGGGAGCCCACCTGGAGCTGCAGAAGCAGTTGACCTGGCCCATCCTGGCCGGGACAGGAGGACCCTCGCCGTGCACCAGAGATGTGGCCCAGCCGGGGACAGCGAGGATGGGCAGTGGGGTGCTGGTGCCGGAGAAGCACTGCTCGGGCAGATGCTGCCCCTCACAGCACCGTGCCAGCTCAGCTCCCTCTGCTGTGTCTGGTGCCCGTGGCTCCAACTGACCAACTCGGGGAGCCCAACAGAAAGGGGGCGGGGGCAGGGGGCAGGGGGTGGGGCTTCTTCCCAGGGCTCCCCTGTCTTCTCTTTTATTTTTTAACTTTTTGTGAAAATTTTTTTTCTTACTATCCAGCCTAAATCTCCCCTATTGGAGACTGAGGCCATTCCCTCTCATCCTGTCACCTGTCACTTGGGAGAAGAGCCCAGCTCCCTGCTCTCCACAACCTCCCCTCAGGTAGTTGTAGAGAGCAATGAGGTCTCTCCTCAGCCTCCTCTTCTCCAGGCTAAACAGGAATTATCCCAGTACACCCAGTATGGATCCCATAGATCCCAGTACAGCACTAGTACAGACCAGCAAGGAACCAGCGTGGGACCAGGATGGCACCAGTGCTCCCAAGATTAACAACAGAAATGCCAGTATGGCACCAGTACAGACCAGTAAGGCACCAGTATGGCACCAGTGAGAGACCAGGATGGGCACCAGGGATGCCAGTGCTTCCAGTATGGCACCAGTATGGACCAGTATGCTACATCCTCCCACCACATACTATTTCCCAGGGCCCTCTAAATTCTCCTCAGTAACTCCCAGTGCTCCCCAGTGACTCCCAGTCCATCCTAGTGACTCCCAGTGTGACCCAGTGTCCTCCCAGAGCTTCCCCAGTGCTCATGAGCAAGGGGCCACACTGGGAGGGCACTGGGATGCACTGGCAGTCACTGGGAACCACCAGTGTGGCACCAGGCTGGGATCAGTGCTCCTAGTATGGCACCAGTATGGACAAGTGTGGCACCAGTGCTCCCAGTACGGACACCAGGGACACAAGGGCACCCAGTATGGCATCATTATGGACCAGTAAGGAACGAGTGTGGGAACAGTACTCCCAGTATGGGCAGCAGGGACACCAGTATAGACAAGCAGGGCACCCCTGCACACCAGCATGGGACCACTGTGGAACCAGTGACCTCCCAGTACTCTCCAATGGCCTCCCAGTACATCCCAGTGCTCCCCAGTGACTCCAAGTACACTCCCAGTGTGTCCCAGGGCTCCCAGTGCCCTCCCAGTGTTACCCAGTGCCTTCCAGTACTCTCCCAGTGCATCCCAAAGACTCCCAGTTCATCCTAGGGCCCTCCCAGTGGCACCCAGTGCATTCCACTGATTCCCAGATCATCCTACTGCCCTCCTTGCATGTCCCAGAGACTCCCAGTATATTCCAGTGCCCTCTCAGAGACTCCAATTGTTTCCCAGTGATTCCCAGAGTGTCCCACTGTCTTCCCAGCATGTCCCATTGGCTGCCAGTGACACTCAGTGCTCCCCAGTCCCTCCCAGTGCCCCACTTCCCCATCCAAGTCCCTTCCCATGCCCCCCAGTGCCTCTCAATCCCCCTCCCAGTGCCCCTCGGTGCCTCTCAGTTCCCCCATTCCCCTCCCAGCACCTCCAACTGACCCCCAGTGTCTCCCAAACCCCCTCTCAGTGCCTCACATTCCTTCCCAGTATCCCCAGTTTGCCTCCCAATGCCAGTCTCACTGGTTTGTTCCAGCACAAGGAGCTCTTATCCCATTCCCCTCCCAGACACTTACTGGGTCGCACTAGGAACCAGAGAACCATAGAATCACCAGGCTGGAACAGACCCACGTGTGTCACAGAAAAGTAATCGAAAAACGAGGTCATCAAAGACGAGTGTGATAGCAAACAGGTCATGGAAGGGTCATAGAGGTGTTTGGTCACACGAGGGTCAGGTCATAGAAGGGTGATAGAAATGTTGGGTCAGAGAAGAGCTGGGTCATAGCACTGTTAGGCCATGTATGGGGAGAGGGGGCGTGGCTAAAGGGCCTGAGTGGGTGTGGCCATGTATGGGGAGAGGGGGCGTGGCTAAAGGGCCTGAGTGGGTGTGGCCATGTATGGGGAGGGAGGGGGCGGGGCCAGGTAGCAATGGGGGCTTGGTCTCTTCAGAAGGGATGTGGCCATATATGGGGATAGAAAGGGCGTGGCCAGTGAGTGGAGGGGGCGTGGCCTATGGTTAGTGGGCGTGGCTATGGCATGTGGTGGGCATGTCTATATATGGAGAAAGAGGGGGAGTGGCTATGGGGCGATGGGATTTGACCAATGCAGGGGGCGTGGCCTGTGAGGGAGAGGGCAAAGATAAGGGGTATGAGGTGTGACCATATATGGTGGTGGGTGTGGCCTGTGGGGACAGGGTGTGGTCTCTGTGGCTTTATCCACTTCTCTCAGGTAAAATCCTTTGTGGAACCAGCACTTACTTGAATAGGGAAACACAGACTCTTTATCACAGGCCAGTTGCCCGTCTGAGGGAAAAACCCTTCTGTTTGCTTTGACTTCTTCTCTGAAACGTGTAACTTCCACTCTCGTTCTTCAGCTTCCTCGGTGTTGCCAACATCTGTGTTTGTGTCCACGTGGTGGTGTTTTTCCAAGCTCTTCTGGAACTCCTCCAGGCTGCTGTACTAGGGGAGATCTGCAGCTGCTTCCCCCTCAGCCGGTGTCCAACTTTTCCTTTAAATCCAGACGCTTCATAGATGCAGGAGATTAAATAAACATTAAAGGTCTGCTGTAGGAGGAACTGTTGAACTTGAGAAGAAGCTGAGACCAGAAATGCTTGAGAGAAGGTCCTAAATAGTAAACTTGAAAGAGAAAAAATAAGCTGATGTTTTACAAGGTCAAAAACCTCAACAACCTCTTCTTCTGTTCTGCCTGGAGAAGAGAAGGCTCGGGGGGGGGGTCTCCTTGATGTGTCTGAACAGCTGAAGGGAGGGAATCACAGAATCACAGAGCGGTTTGGGTTCAAAGGAGCCTCCGAGCCCATCCAGCCCCACCCGCTGCCATGGGCAGGGACACCTCCCACTGCACTGGGGGATTCAAAGCCCCTCGCCACGTGAATAACATACCTGCACGGTTCTTTAGGCTTCTCTTTGACTCGGAGCTTGGCCTCCATGGACAGAACACGTGCAGGTTGAGCAACAGTTCATCCTCGAGGCAGTTGCTCCAATTTGCACTTCTACTTCTCTGTATTTTCCCGTTGGCCAGTTACCTCTTGTGAAGCTTCTTGCAGGACACTGATTTCTTTTATAATTACTGATACGCTTCTCTTGTAGGTAAAATGCCTCCTGGAACCAGTTTCCCTCACTTAACCCTAAGTGCGGCCAGGGCTGCAGCATCCCCTGGGAGAGGGGGTTGCTCTCCTTCTGTTTATTTTCCAGCTGCTTCAGTGTGTTTGGTGCCCACGTGTTGGATATCGGCTTCCTTTTGTGGATACAAACTGGGGCAAAGCTGGGCTCTGAAGCTGAAAGTTGGGGTGCTGTTGCTAACTTAGCAAAAAGCTGGTGCCGGAGCTTCATTGCAGGTGTTCTTGCAGCTGAAAGCTTCTTAGCGTGCTCATCGCTCCACTTCATGAGTCCTTCCCCGTTTAATCGTTTTGTTTAGGCCATGGAGAGAGAGATCGAGGCCGTGTTTAGCCACAGTTAGCCCAACGACGTCGTTAGCAGTGCCTTCCAAACGAACGTCGCTCGTGGTGACCTCTGCATGATGCAGAAATGTCGCTGGCTCGATTCTGAGGTAAAACTGGCTGCAGGAGGACGAGATCCTCGTTTGGCGAGAAGCCTCATGGCCCTTGCTGCTGTTTCATTCCTTTGGGAAGCTAGTGTCTTCTTTTACCTCTCAAGCTCACTCCTTATGTTATAGATCATTAATTTCTACATGAATCCTGTGATGGAAAGAAGCAAGAAGGAAGGATATCCCGCAGTTCATGCTTTTACTGCTTTCTTCTATCAAATACTAACCTCTTCAGGTTACGCAGCAGTGAAGAGTTGGAGCGCAGGTGTGGATCTCTTCAAGCAAGATGTTGTCTTGGTCCTTGTCCACCTGACAAACCGCTGGACTCTGGTGGTGAGTCGAACTGGGTGGTTTTTGTTTGGGATTGAATGAGGAGAGAAAACTGGTGAGAAAAACCACATTGATTTTGATGTGTGTGCAGCAGAAGTTTGTGCTTTGTCTGACAGTCCCCTTGGGATCACACGTCACCGACATGAGAAATTTTGTTGACCTACGTTCTTGAGGCAAAGAGTGATTTTGGTTTGTTTTCAACAGCAAATACCCGCAAGAAGAAAGCTGGGAAAACAGGCAACTGGAGCTGGGTTCTTCAGAGTGGACACTTTACAGCACGAGGACACGTGTACGTGAGCCCTACTGGGATGCGAAACGTGAACTCTCAACTCCTCCCCTTTAGAGGTCTTGACACTCTCTAAGTCCAAGCTTTTAGAAAGAGCCGTAAGCATCTCATGTTACAGAATCACAGAATCACAGAATAACCAGGTTGGAAGAGACCCACCGGATGGTAAAGTCCAACCATTCCCACCAATCCCTAAACCATGCCCCTAAGTACCTCATCCACCCGCACCTTAAACACCTCCAGGGAAGGCGAGTCAACCACCTCCCTGGGCAGACTGTTCCAATGCCTAACCACCCTTTCCGTGAAGAATTTTTTCCTTATCTCAAGCCTAAATCTCCCCTGGTGGAGCTTGAGGCCATTCCCTCTCGCCCTGTCCCCTGTTACTTGGGAGAAGAGGGGACAGGATGAGAGGGAATATTCTTACGGTGCCACCTCAGGCAGCAGCTGACCCAGGAAACCATGGAATCGCAGAGTGGTTTGGGTCAGGAGGGACCTTAAATCCCATCCAGTTCCAGACCCTGCTATGGGCAGGGACACCTTCCACACCAACTTACTCAAAGCACCATCCAACATGATCTCAACCACGCTCGGATGAAATCTTGCAGCATGACCTCTCCTTGCTGGCTGCATGCTTCATTTTTTTGAATTAATCTGCCATGTTCAGGTGAATCTGTCTTTGCCTCCACTTCCCAAGACAAACTTCATCTGTTTGGCTCTTGTTGGAGAACACAGGCTTTGGAAACGGGCTTGGAATTTGGGATAATGATTCTGGTTGGGAGCACAATTCCTGGTGTGTGACAAAGCAGAGGGTAGAGTGGGTGTTACCCTGAGTTGGGCTCCAGGAAAGCTGTGGAGGGGCTTACGAGGGCATGGAGCGATAGGGCAAGGGTGGGGGGGTTAAATTGGAAGGGGGAAGATTTTTGTCCTAATGTCCAATCCAAATTCCTCACGATGAGGGCAGTGAGACCCTGGCCCAGGTTGCTTAGAGCAGTGGTGGCTGCCCCATCCCTGGAGATGTTCAAGGCCAGGCTGGATGGGGCTTGGACCCCCTGATCCAGTGGGAGGTGTCCCTGCCCGTGGCCGGGGTGGCACTGGATGGGCTCTGAGGCCCCTTCCTACTCAAACCATTCAATGATTACATGTACAGCCCAGTCGTTCCCAGTCCCTCGCAGTACAGCCCAGTCATTCCCAGTCCCTCCCAGTACAGCCTGGATATTCCCAGTCCCTCCCAGTGCTTTCCCAGTGACCTCCCAGTACAGCCCAGTCATTCCCAGTCCCTCCCAGTACAGCCTGTTCATTCCCAGTCCCTCCCAGTACAGCCCGGTCATTCCCAGTCCCTCCCAGTACAGTCCGGTCATTCCCAGTCCATCCCAGTACAGCCCATTCATTCCCAGTCACTCCCAGTGCTCCCCCCGTTTCCTCCCAGTACAAGATGGTCATTCCCAGTTACTCTCAGTACTCCCTCAGTGCCCTCCCAGTACAGCCCAGTCATTCCCAGTCCCTTCCAGGACAGCCAGGTCCTTCCCAGTCCCTCCCACTACATCCCGGTCATTCCCAGTCACTCGCAGTACAGTCCGGACATTCCCAGTCCCTCCCACTACAGCCCAGTCATTCCCAGTGCCTCCCAGTACAGTCCATTCATTCCCAGTGCCACCCAGTACAGCCCCTTCATTCCCAGTCACTCCCAGTGCTCACCCAGTGACCTCCTAGTACAGCCCGTTCATTCCCAGTCCCTCCCAGTACAGTACGTTCATTCCCAGTTCCTCCCAAGGCTCCCCCAATGCCCTCCCAGTACAGCCCGGCTATTCCAAGTCACTCCCACAACAGCCTGGTCATTCCCAGTCCCTCCCAGTACAGTCCGGTCATTCTCAGTACCTCCCAGTATAGCCCGTTCACTCCCAGTCACTCCCAGTGCTCACCCAGTGCCCTCCCAGTACAGCCCGGTTATTCCCAGTCCCTCCCAGTACAGCCCAGTCATTCCCAGTACCTCCCAGTACAGCCCGTTCATTCCCAGTCCCTCCCAGTGCTCCCCCAGTGCCCTCCCAGTACAGTCCAGTTATTCCCAGTCCCTCCCAGTACAGCCCAGTCATTCCCAGTACCTCCCAGTACAGCCCGTTCATTCCCAGTCACTCCCAGTGCTCCCCCAGTGCCCTCCCAGTACAGCCCGGTTATTCCCAGTCCCTCCCAGTACAGCCCAGTCATTCCCAGTACCTCCCAGTGCTCCCCCAGTGCCATCCCAGTATAGCCCACTCATTCCCAGTCCCTCTAAGTACTCCCCCAGTGCCCTCCCAGTAGAGCTCGGTAATTCCCAGTCCCTCCAAGTGCTCCTCCAGTGCCCTCCCAGTACTGCCCATTCATTCCCAGTTCCTCTCAGCACAGACCAGTCATTCCCAATCCTTCCGAGTACATCCTGGTCATTCCCTGTTCCTCCCAGTACAGCCCGCTCATTCTCAGTGCTTTCCCAGTGCCTTCCCAGTACAGCATGGTCATTCACAATCCCTCTCAGTACTCCCTAAGTGCCCTCCCACTACAGCCCAGATATTCCCAGTCCCTCCCAGTGCTCCCCAAGTGCCCTCCCAGTAATGCCAGGTAATTTCCAGTCCCACCCAGTGCTCCCCCAGTGCCCTCCTTGTACAGCCAGTCATTCCCAGTCCCTCCCAGTACCACCTGATCATTCCCAGTCCCTCCCAGAACATCCCGATCATTCCCAGGCCCTCCCAGTGCTCCCGCAGTGTCCTCCCAGTATAGCCCAGTCATTCGCAATCCCTCCCAGTACAGCCTGGTCATTCCCAGTCCCGCCCAGTACAGCCCGGTCATTCCCAGTCCCTCCCAGTGCTCCCCAGTGCCCTCCAAGTACAACCCAGTCATTCCCAGTCCCTCCCAGCACAGCCCAGTCATTCCCAGTCATTCCCAGTACATCCTGGTCATTCCCAGTTCCTCCCAGTACATCCCGCTCATTACCAGTGCCCTGACAGTACAGCATGGTCATTCCCAATCCCTCCCAGTACTCCCTAAGTGCCCTCACAGTACAGCCCAGATATTCCCAGTCCCTCCCAGTGCTCCCCAAGTGCCCTTCTAGTAAAGCCAGTCATTCCCAGTCCCTCCCAGTACCACCTGGTAATTTCCAGTTCCTCTCAGTGCCCTCCCAGTACAGCCCGACTATTCCCAGTCCTTCCCACTACAGGCCGGTCATTCCCAGTGCCTCCCAGTACAGTCCATTCGTTCGCAGTCCCTCCCAGTGCTCCCCCATTGCTTTCCCAGTACAGCCCGGTCATTTCCAGTCCCTCCCAATACAGCCCGGTCATTCCCAGTCCTTCCCAGTGCTCCCACAGTGCCCTCCTAGTACAGCCCGGTCATTCCCAGTCACAGAGTAGCTTCACAGAATGACCAGGTTGGAAGAGACCCACTGGATCATCGAGTCCAACCATTCCCACCAATCCCTAAATCATGCTCCTAAGTACCTCATCCACCCTAACCTTAAACACCTCCAGGGACGGTGACACAAGCACCTCCCTGGGCAGACTGTTCCAATGCCTAACCACCCTCTCCGTGAAGAATTTCTTCCTAATCTCTAGCCTAAATCTCCCCTGGCGGAGCTTGAGGCCATTCCCTCTCGTCCTGTCCCCTGTCACTTGGGAGAAGAGCCCAGCTCCCTGCTCTCCACAACCTCCCCTCAGGTAGTTGTAGAGAGCAGTGAGGTCTCCCCTCAGCCTCCTCTTCTCCAGGCTGAACACCCCCAGCTCTCTCAGCCGCTCCTCATCAGGCCTGTTCTCCAGCCCTCTCACCAGCTTCGTTGCCCTTCTCTGCACTCGCTCCAGAGCCTCAACATGCTCCTTGTGGTGAGGGGCCCAGAACTGAACACAGGATTCGAGGAGCGGTCTCACCAGTGCCGAGTGCAGAGGGAGAAGAACCTCCCTGGACCTGCTGGTCACGCCGTTCCTGATACAAGCCAGGATGCCACTGGCCTTTTTGGCCACCTGGGCCCCTGCTGGCTCATGTTCAGTTGGTTGTCAACCAGCACCCCCAGGTCCTTCTCCTCCTGGCAGCTTTCCAGCCAGGTTTCTCCTAGTCTGTACCTCTGCTTAGGGTTGTTGTGCCCCAAGTGCAGGACCCGGCATTTGGCCTTGTTAAACCTCATGCCGTTGGTCTCTGCCCAGGGATCCAGCCTGTTCAGGTCCCTTTGGAGCCTCCCGACCCTCCAGCAGATCCACACTTCCACCCAGCTTGGTGTCATCTGCAAACTTGCTAAGGGAGGACTCAATGCCCTCATCCAGGTCGTTGATAAAGACATTAAACAGGACTGGACCCAGGACTGAGCCCTGGGGAACCCCACTTGTCACTGGCCTCCAGCTGGATTTAACTCCATTTCCCACCACCCTCGGGGCCCGGCCATCCAACCAGTTCTCCACCCAGGAGAGTGTGCGCCCGTCCAGGCCAGAGGTGACAGTTTCCGAAGCAGAATGCTGTGAGACACTGTATCAAAGGCTTTACTGAATTGATGAAACAAGTTTCAAGAAAGTATCACCTTGGGCCTTTGAATCTCTTGAGAATGTCAACTGGGAGCCTGGCTGAGAGCTGGAACCTACTTGTGCTTTATGTTGGCATCTCTCCGTGTTGACGTTCAAGACTTCACGGGCTGTAACTCTGCCTTATGGCTCCTGGCTGCCTGCCACGAGGAGCCCACGCTGAACGGCAGCGATTACCATCTCTCTTGGAAGCAAAAGAGACGGAGGTAATGAATTGTCTCTGGTTTCAAAACATCCCTACGTAACGCTAATGACTTCTCTGTTAACTGGAACCCGACTAAGGATCTCCTGAAGGTTCCGATACAACCGTGGTCAGGACAGGGCATCTCAGTTGTGTTGGTGTTGGTCCAGGTAGGTTTTTGCCAGGCTGCACCTTGTTGTCTTGGACCAGGATGCAGAATGGCAAAAGACAACTCCTTCAAAGTCACAGGATACACAAAGTGTTCTCGGAAAGATGGTTGCTGTTTGTAGATTAGTCTGACAGTTTTATAGATCCTCATCTAAAACGTGCATCACCGAGACTGCGTGCAAGAGCCCAGGGAGCAGAACGACATAAAACGATCACTTCTAGGGTGAGGAGCTCCTGTAGACACCTTGTCCTGAAGCTGCGAGAACTGGAACTGGGAAGGTGCAACTGGAACTGGGAAGGTGCAACTTAAACTGAGGGAGAAGAGAGGAAATCAACCCATCCTAGTTTTATTTCCTGCCTTAAGACAAAACTTCATTTTTTATTTTTTTTCTGTGCTGTGGTTTTGTTTTCCAATAAAGTACTTTAAAACACAAGATCTCAAGAGAAAGTCATCAAACTTGCTTCATCTTCCTTTTAGAAATGACGTGTGTGGAAACAGTCAGATTAATATCTTTTACATAAATCCTTGGTGATGTTAAATCTCCACAATTTTTTTCAAGTGCCTTTAAATTATAATCTATTACACAACTCAGTCAAACTCTTATGCTTCTGGATTTTTGGACTCTTATTTATCTGGAATATTATCACAAAATAAGGATCTTTACAGACTAAGTTGATAATTAATGAAAAAATATTATCCTCAAAGCAACAGAGTATTACTAAAAATCTTATGTAAGAAAAAAACCCAGGGTATTCCCCATCACCTTCTGATCAATTCCAGGTGTCCACATCCAGGTTAAAGTACAAACCAAATGATCAAGGCACATCAGCCAAATTTTATGCTTCAGAGTTTCCAGAAACACCACATAGATTTTAATAATTTGGGAACAAGACAACCTGTTCACATTGGGGTTGGCAATTTTATTTCCTTAATATGAAAAAAGAGCTATTTCTCAGTTCATGTAAATATCCAGAGCCACTTTTTTCACTGTACACCGGGTATCACTGAAAAAGTAACCGTGAGTTGTTTTGGGTTTTTTTCTATTTCACTGCTGTTTTCATATAATAAGCTCAGTCCCTGCACTTACAAGAAATAATTAGTGAAGAGGGGGAGGGCGCCCCTTCCTTCGTCACAATTCCATTCCTTGTCCCAGTTTTGGGATTATGTTTTCCTTTAGAGACACTAAGAAAGATTGAGCAAGCAAGCAGATACAACCCACTGTTTAGTGTTCCTATCTGACTTCCATAAATACAGATCACATATAAGCCAAAATGAAATCAACGAAACAAACAAACACCCACCTCAAAAGTACCTTATCGTTTTACTATTGAACATATTTAATTAGTTAAACTCAGAACTCAGGGGAGGAGTAGAATGAGGCATATGGTTTCTGTTCCCAATAAGTACTGGCATTCGGGATACAGCCTCTCTTGCATAAATTCAGGTTTCTCAGCACCTGTGAGGACAGAGTCAGAAAGCACTGATCAGCACGCAAAGGCAGCGAGAAGCACGGCTTACTGCCCCTTCCTTTGGGGAGCACAGCTGCAAAGGGATTCTTTGCGATTCAGGGGAGAGAGCTGCTGCTGACATAGGCTGCGGGATGGCTCTGGCACCTTACACCGCTAGGTAATCCTCTCGCAGAGCCGTGAGCATTTGGAGATGCCCCGTGCCCCTGTGCCACACAGCAGCGCTCAATGGGCTGCCCTGGGAGAGCCACAAAGGAATTCTTTCCAAATCCATCCCAGCACAACGCCTTCCCATGGAACTGAACTAACGTAGAGCAGCGTCTGAGTGGGGAAAGACGGGCAGCAGCGCCTGCTACGCACCTGGGCTTCTTCACCTTCTGAACCTTCCTGCCTTTTTTTGGTCTCCGTTTATTTTCTTTCTTCCTTCTTTTCTTCTCTTCATGGATTTCCCACGACTCTGCCCAGGCCGCTTTTCTCTTTCCTTTTCTTTTATTTCCATTTTCACAGGAGGACCCTGCAAGCCTTTCCATCCTACAGTGGGATTAGATAGATAAAATTAGGATCAACCCGAATTAGTTCTTCATCGAACCAAAGCTAACTCATTTTACCTTCTTCCTTCCAAAAGGATCTTGGATCCTTCTGCTCCAAGCCGGGACTCTTCCGAGGTCTCTGCGGTGCTTGCAGGCAACGCGGCGGGTGCCTAAACAATGAATGTCAGCGTTAGCAGGTGGCAAGGGGCACCCTGGGGTGGTAAAGTGACAGACTGTCCCGTTGCTACTTCAACTCGCCAGAGCAGATCCCTTTGGCTGGTTTGCATTAGCCCTTCTACCAAGGGCCTGACTTTGGAAGACAATGTTCACAGGGGCGGGTGAGGCTGAGTTTGTTTGTGGGGGCATTCTGCAGGCTGCCTGAGGTCCCCGTCCGGGCAAGAAAAGGATTGCCAGCTGTGTTCTGCCAGAGTTTCTTCCACCCTCCCGAGACAGAGTCTGCAGATACCCCTCTGCTGCACCACTGCCTTCCGCGGCAGGAGGCTTTGCTTTGGAAATCTATACCTCTTCCTGAAGTGATGCCACCAGCGTGCCTGCTTCTGATGCTTTCTGGACGACGAGTGGAGAGGCTGGTGTGTCCAGGGAAGCTTTGGGCTGGTGCTGCACAGCTGCTTTGCCTGCAGGGCCACGTTGCTCTTCCAAAGGCAGCTCTGGAGGGCAAAAGCACATGCAGCCAAGTGACTTCTTAGAAGTGGCCAGCGGCTAGAGCACAACCCACCCAAAGCCCTGCCCCAGCTGTCTGCTCAGAGGGTGGCAGCCACCAGCCCCTCCTACCTGTGGATCTGCCCAGGGATGCAGTTTGTTCCTCAGTTGTGGAGGGACTGCAAATACCCTCTGTCTCCTCCCCAAAGATTTCACACTGGTGTTCGATGAGGAACTCCACCAGTGCCTTCACCTGCACATGGAAAACCCCTGGTTTTGGCACGGTGCCTGAAAGTGCGTAAAGCAGCCTTTCCCACTCCTGACCCTTCTGTCTGCACAGAAGGCTGTCGCCGTGGGGCTGCTCTTCCCAGCAGCACTTGCTGGAGAAAGAGGGCAGCCAGAGACCTCTCAAGAGCCAAGCTCTTCTAGACTGGGAAGGCTGCAGCCGGCTTCTGAGCCCAGAGTACCTTCTTTGAAACCTCCACCATGGCCTCCAGCGAGAGCAGCTCCTCGTTGGTCGGGCTCAGCAGGTTTGGTCCAACGCAGATGGCCAGGTTGCTGTAGCTCATCCTGCTGGTGGCTGCATTGCGGCCAATGCGCTGGAGGAGAGTCAGCAGCCGTTCCAGGAGGAGGAGATTGGCGGCAGGCAACTTGCTGGCCACTCTGTGGGAACAGCAACACAAGGTTCATAGAATCACAGAATAACCAGGTTGGAAGAGACCCACCGGGTCATCGAGTCCAACCATCCCTATCAAACACTAACCCACGCCCCTTAGCACCTCGTCCACCCGTGCCTTAAAAACCTCCAGGGAAGGTGACTCAAATCCCTCCCTGGGCAGCCTGATTTCCCTCAAGTCTATGCAGGGGAAGCTTCCCTGTCCATGCCCTTTGGCCCCAAACCCAAGCCCAGCCCAGAAACAGCTGCCAGCCAGAAAACACCGCTTTGGAAGGAGCCCGGCCCTTTGCAGGCTAGTCCCAGGCCTCCACAAAGTCACTGCTCAAAAGACAGGCTGCTGGCCACACTTACGCCTTGAGCCCTTCCACCTTCTCCCAATCGCTTGGCTTCTCCATGGCTCCCATCCAGTCGTTGTAGAGACTGCTGACGAGCAGCTTGCCAGGGATGCTTCGGAGGAAGTCCTGCAATGGCAACGGCTCCAGGTGAGCCCTTGAAGAGTCCAGGAGAGCCAGGAGCTCTTCCCTGCTGCAGGTCAGAAGTGCTCACCTTCAAGATGCCCGCCAGCAGGTGCACAGGCTGGCTTCCCAGGTCAGCAGCCACACCGCGGTCCAGGGCCTCCCGCAGCTCCTGAAGCGACGACACGCACTCCGCTCTCCGAAAGACGCCTTCTGTAGATGGTCCACGTTGGTGCAGGATATCCAGGAGCTCCTGCAGGGTGCACACAAGAAGATTTGCTTGGTTGAAGAGCTGCCTTCTGATAGCGGTGGCCAGGGCGGCAGCTCTGCACAACCCCCGGCTCCCTCCCATGGCAAATACGCTGAGACCAGAAGCACCAGGCTCGGCTGAAGAGCCCAGTGGCCATGCTGGAAGCTCCTGGAGACACCCAGCACGTGTCCAGAGAAGGTGGAGGGAAGGCGAGGGACACTCTGGCCACGCTGGCTTACCTGGATGGGCTGGGGCAGCGTGCAGTCCTCCCCACAGAGGGCTGCCAGGGGCTGTGCAAAGAGCCCTCTGCTAGAGCCGGAGCCTGCCTGTCCTGGCTCCCGGGCAGCCGTTGGTCTCCGCCGCAGAGCAAAGGGCCAGGGCAGCCCCCTCCTCTTCCTCCTGCTCCCTCCTGCTGCAAAGGGAAACAGAGAGAGAGCCATCAATGGGGACCACCAGGACAGCGCTCCCGCGGGCAGCCCTGCTCTGCCCTGCCCTGACAGGGAGCAGGACGGGCTGGGAGCCGGGAGCTGAAAGCACGGCTTCTCCGCAATGCCTGCGCCTCAGAGGCTCCTGAGAGCCAGGGTGCTAGCAGGACAGCCTGAGCCAGCCTTCAGCCTGCCCTCCTCAAGGCAGCGGGCAGCAGCCCAGGCTCCGTGTCCTCAGAGAAGCACGTTCAGCAGCCACTCTCCAAATGTCGTCCTTCCTCGTCCGGCTGACATCTTCCCTTGGGGTGCCAAACCTGCACGACAACACTCAGGGGACAAGAGAGCAGAGCTAATGCCTGCTCAGCCGATCCTCCTGGCTCCGAGGATGGAGCAGAGACAGGCACCACCTTGGGCACTCAGCAATGTCCCCTCTGCCCCTCCGTGCAAGGGACAGTCAACAAGGGAACGAGGGGACCCCGGCGGATCAGCACTCGCCTGCTGCAGAGCGATGGGGACCACTTTGCTCAAGGTGAAGGACAGCTGCAGCAGCATCCCGGCTTCTGCAGAAGAGCTACTTGCCCGAGGAAAGAAGGTCCTCCCCACCTTTCTTTCCAACACTCACCTGCTGGCTGGGAACATCCCCCTCCATTGCCAGAAGGCACCGCTGGAGGCCCTTGCTTGCCGTCATCCTGCAAGAACCAGGTTGTGCTTAGAGAGCAGCCCTAGAGGAGAAAGAGCAAGCGGCCACCCAGCACCAGCAGCCTGAGGGTGGATGGTATCCTCTCTGGCACAACCCGCCAGGCCATGCCGGCATTCCCACTGGCTCCCCAACCCCTCAGCTCCCCACGGGGCACCAAGGGGCCCTCTCACAAAAGTTCCTCCCACTCCCCAGGGATCCCGGGCACTCTAGCACAGCAGCAGGAGGGTGAAAGGCAGCCTTTCTCACCTTTGCCTGGGCCTCAAGTAGCTTCTCTAGGCTCCTGGCACGCACTGTCCTCCACTGGGCAAGAGAGAAGCAGTGGAAGAAGGGGAGAAGCAATGCTCTCCTGCTTGGTGGAGGAGCAATGCTCAGGGACAGAGCTGAGGGGAGAGATACTCACAGCACGGCGGCAGCTCAGCTCCTTCTCCAGGACTTCGATGGAAGTCAGTCGCGTCACGCGGGCTTTCTTCTCCTCTTCTGATCGCCTGGGCACGGGGAAGGGATAGAAAGAGTGAACCCCGAGCCACCTCCTCTCTCTCCAGAGGAAGCGGTTGCAAACCTCCCCCACGTAACGCCCCAGCGCCAAGCAGAGAGCAGAGCTGCCTGCATCGCTCCTGCCTGCCAGGCAACCAGCCCTGCTTCCCCGCCTGCCTCTCTCTGTTGCAAACAGCGCAAGAAGAGACTTTGCATCCCTGAACGATCCCCATCTGCCTCAAAGCTGCCGGCATCTGCAGGGACACCTGTCCCCACCTGGGGAGCTGTGTTCCCCCATGTGCCTTCGCATGCATGGTCCCCAGCCTTACCCCAGCAGTGTGCCCACCCAGAGCTCCTTCAGCGCCTGGGAGCTGCAGAAAGAGAGGAGAAGCAGCGTCAGACCCCACTGGCGCCCCGAGCCTGCAGGCAGAGGCAGGTGCCTGCACAGCCCTGCCCATAGGCAAGGACACTGGGGCAGGACCAAGTCCCATGGGGTAGGACAGAGGCGTTGCCGAAGCTCTGCCTCCCTCTGTCCTGCCAGAGGAGCTGCTCTGGCCTGTCCCTGCTGGCAAGCAAAAGGGGATGGGGAGAAGCAGGAGTGAGAAATGTCTCCCATCCTTCTTGTTTCTTCTGCCTGTATGCCCACCCCACAGACCCAACGCAGCACACACGGCCTCCCTCCCTCCCTCTCTCCCTCCATCCTTCCCTCCTTCCCTCCCATCCTCCCTCCCTCTCTCCCTCCATCCTTCCATCCCTCCCTCCATCACTCCCTCTCTCCCTCCATCCTTCTATCCCTACTACCCTCCCTCCCTCCCTCCCTCCTTCCCTCCCTTCCTCCCTCTCTCCCTCCATTCTTCCCTCCCTCCCTCTCTCCGTCCATCCTTCCCTCCCTCTCTCCCTCCATCCTTCCCTCTCTCTCCCTCTATCCTTCCTTCCCTCCCTCCATCATTCCCTCCCTCCCTCCTGCCCACCCTTACTCCCTCCTTCTCTCCCTCCCTCTCTCCGTCTCTCCCTCCATCCTTCCCTCCCTCCCTCCATCTCTCCCTCTCTCCCTCCATCCTTCCCTCCCTCCTGCCCACCCTTCCTCCCTTCCTCCCTCCTTCCCTCCCTCCCTCCTAACCTCTCTCCCTCTCTCCCTCCATCCTTCCCTCCCTCCTTCCCTCCCAACCTCTCTCCCTCACTCCCTCCATCCTTCCATCCCTCAATCCTGCCCACCCTTCCTCCCTCCATCTCTCCCTCTCTCCCTCCCTCCCTCCCTTCATCCTTCCCTCCCTCCCTCCCAACCTCTCTCCCTCTCTCCCTCCATCCTTCCCTCCCTCCCTCCATCTCTCCCTCTCTCCCTCCATCCTTCCCTCCCTCCTGCCCAACCTTCCTCCCTCCCTCTCTCCCTCCACTATGCCCTCCCTCCCTCTCTCCCTCTCTCCTTCCATCCTTCCCTCCCTTCCTCCCTCCCTCCCTCCCTCTCTCCCTCCATGCTTCCCTCCCTCCTTTCCTCCCCCTCTCCCTCTCTCCCTCCCTCCTGCCCAACCTCCCTCCCTCCCTCCATCCTTCCCTCTCTCCCTCCATCCTTCCCTCCCTCCCTCCCTATGTCCCTCCCCCCCTCTCTCCCTCCATCCTTCCCTCCCTCCTTCCCTCTCTCCCTCCATCCCTCTTTCCCTCCCTCCCTCCCTCCCTCCCTCCCTCCTTCCATCCCTCTTTCCCTCCCTCACTCCTTGCTGGTGCGCTGCCCGCTCCTTGCCCAGCTTCTGTGTGCAGGACAGAGGCCACGCACAGAATGGCGTGGGCACGGTTGAGAGGCTCTCCTGCCCCTTGCCAGCCCCGACTGTGGCTGCCGAAGCCCAGGGAGAAGGGGGGCCAGCATTGCACCCCACTGCCCAGCAGCCGTGGCACGTGGCACCGCAACTCACGCAAAAGTGGCGATGCAGGAGCCTGCCGGCCAGACGAGGATGAGGGAGTTGCTGCCCTCGCCGCTGCCATCCTCCTCTTCTTCTGGCTGCCCTGCCTCATTCCCACTGCTCAGCACCCACAGCTGGTCGAGGGCCAGGCGGAGCTGTGGGCGCAGGTTGCTGCCAGGTCTGTGGAAAGCAGAGGCAGGCAGTGAGCTGGGGGTGGCCTCCTAGTGGTCCCCGCGGGAAGAGCCCTGTCCCCAACCTGGCCTCGCGACAGAGCGTGGTGCATCCATCACCGAGGTCTTGGGGCCTGGGGCTTGTGCCAAGGTGTCCTTGCCCCGCTCCCAGCACCAGGAATGGGGGACAGGGAGCTGGGCTCCCAGGCTCTTACCGCAACTTGGCGATCACCAGTTCCTCCTGGAGGAGGAGAAGTCGCCTCTCGGTCCTCTTGCGTCCCCAGCTCAGCTGCACATCTGCGCTCAGCACCGCCTCAGCCTCGCTGAGAGCCTCCCTGCAGAGCAGAGCGCGGCAAGCATGAGCAACACTGCTTGGGCAGGCCCCAGCTGTGCCCCGGTGTCCCCAAGCCACCACGGGAGCCCACCTGGAGCTGCAGAAGCAGTTGACCTGGCCCATCCTGGCCGGGACAGGAGGACCCTCGCCGTGCACCAGAGATGTGGCCCAGCCGGGGACAGCGAGGATGGGCAGTGGGGTGCTGGTGCCGGAGAAGCACTGCTCGGGCAGATGCTGCCCCTCACGGCACCGTGCCAGCTCAGCTCCCTCTGCTGTGTCTGGTGCCCGTGGCTCCAACTGACCAACTCGGGGAGCCCAACAGAAAGGGGGCGGGGGCAGGGGGCAGGGGGCGGGGCTTCATCCCAGGGCTCCCCTGTCTTCTCTTTTTTTTTTTACCTTTCTGTGAAAATTTTTTTCCTTAATATCTGCCTAAATCACCCCTGGCGTAGCTTGGGGCCATTCCCTCTCATCCTGGCCGCTGTCACTGGGGAGAAGAGTCCAGCTCCCTGCTCTCCACAACCTCCCCTCAGGTAGTTGTAGAGAGCAATGAGGTCTCTCCTCAGCCTCCTCTTCTCCAGGCTAAACAGGAATTATCCCAGTACACCCAGTATGGATCCCATAGATCCCAGTACAGCACTAGTAGGGACCAGCAAGGAACCAGCGTGGGACCAGGATGGCACCAGTGCTCCCAAGATTAACAACAGAAATGCCAGTATGGCACCAGTACAGACCAGTAAGGCACCAGTATGGCACCAGTGGGAGACCAGGATGGGCACCAGGGATGCCAGTGCTTCCAGTATGGCACCAGTATGGACCAGTATGGTACATCCTCCCACCACATTGCAGTGACTCCAAGTGCATCCCACAGACTCCCAGTGTTTCCCACTGCCCTCCCAGTGCTCCCCAGTGACTCCCAGTCCATTCCACTGACTCCTACTATTTCCCAGTGCCCTCCAAGTACTCCTCAGTGACTTCCAGTGTCACCCAGTGACTCCCAGTCCATCCTAGTGACTCCCAGTGTGACCCAGTGTCCTCCCAGAGCTTCCCCAGTGCTCATGAGCTAGAAGCCACACTGGGAGGGCACTGGGATGCACTGGCAGTCACTGGGAACCACCAGTGTGGCACCAAACTGGGATCAATGCTCCCAGTATGGCACCAGTACGGGCAAGTGTGGCACCAGTGCTCCCAGTACGGACACCAGGGACACAAGGGCACCCAGTGTGGCATCATTATGGACCAGTAAGGAACCAGTATGGGAACAGGATGGGAACAGTACTCCCAGTATGGGAAGCAGGTACACCAGTATAGACCAGCAAGGCACCCCTGCACACCAGCATGGGACCACTGTGGAACCAGTGACCTCCCAGTGCTCTCCAATGGCCTCCCAGTGCTACCCAGTGCTCCCCAGTGACCCCAAGTGCACTCCCAGTGTGTCTCAGGGCTCCCAGTGCCCTCACAGTGTTACCCAGTGCATTCCAGTACTCTCCCAGTGCATCCCAGTGACTCCCAGCATATCCCAGAGACTCACAGTTCATCCTAGGGCTCTCCCAGTGGCACCTAGTGCAACTCACTAATTCCTAGCCCATCCTACTGCCCTCCTTGCATGTCCCAGAGACTCACAGTATATTCCAGTGCCCTCTCAGAGACTCCCAGTGTGTCCTAGTGATTCCCAGAGTGTCCCACTCCCTTCCAGCATGTCCCAGTGGCTTCCAGTGACACTCAGTGCTCCCCAGTCCCTCCCAGTGCCCCACTTCCCCATCCCAGTCCCTTCCAGTGCCCCCCAGTGCCTCTCAATCCCCCTCCCAGTGCCCCTCAGTGCCTCTCTGTTCCCCCATTCACCTCCCAGCACCTCCAACTGACCCCCAGTGCCTCCCAAACTCCCTCTCAGTGCCTCACAGTCCTTCCCAGTATCCCCAGTTTGCCTCCCAATGCCAGTCTCACTGGTTTGTTCCAGCACAAGGAGCTCGTACCCCATTCCCCTCCCAGAGACTTACTGGGTCGCACTAGGAACCAGAGAACCATAGAATCACCAGGCTGGAACAGACCCACGTGTGTCACAGAAAAGTAATCGAAAAACGAGGTCATCAAAGACGAGTGTGATAGAAAACAGGTCATGGAAGGGTCATAGAAGTGTTTGGTCACACGAGGGTCCGGTCATAGAAGGGTGATAGAAATGTTGGGTCAGAGAAGAGCTGGGTCATAGCACTGCTAGGTCACAGAAGTGTCGGGTAACAGAAGGGGCACAGAAGAGTCAGGTTGTCAAAAAACGAGTCATAGAAGAAGAGGATCCTAGAAGAGTTGGGTCATAGAATAAGAGTAGGATCACAAAGGAGTCAGGTCAAAAAAGGGTGATAGAAAAGTTCGATTATAGGAGAGTAGGTTCCCAGAAGAGGGATAGAATAATCGGGTCACAAAGTGTCAGGTCACAATCAAGTCAAAGAAGATTCGAGTCATTCAAGAGTTGGGTCTTAGAAGCCTCGGGTCGCAGTAGGGTGATAGGAGAGTCAGGTCATAGGACACTCGTGTAAGAGTTGGGTCCTACAAGAGTCAGCACATAGAAGGGCCTGAACTTAGAAGGTTGGGTCATAGAAGGGAGCCTGTGGGCTGCAGAGAGAGGAAACCAGAACTGGCAGCCAGGCCAGCCTGGAAACACTTCCCTGGGGAAAGGATCTACCTGGAGAAGAGCAAGGGAGCGTTTCTGTGCCTGCAGAGAAGAATCTGGGAGAAAGAGAAACCTCTCCCTGCAGGCTCTTGTGTGGGCCAGGCTGCTCTGCTGCTGAGCTCAGACTCTTGTCCTGGCTGGGCAGAGGGGCTGGAACGGAGCAGGCACAGTCAGGCTGTGGTGGCATCTGCTGGATTGAAACCAGGAGACCTGCTTTTCACTGCTCACCGTGTCCTTGTGCTGGGTCAAGCCCCAGCTCTGGGGCTGTGGGGGAGGCTGAGACCCACCTCTGCCCCCCAGCAGCTGCCGTGCCCTCCAGAGGGGCTGAGGCTGTGGGGGGAGAGCCCAGAGCTCTGCTGCACCCTGCGGAGGGCACTGCATGGGGCCAGCCCAGACTGGGCTGCTCTGTGGGGCTGGAGAGAAAGCAGGGCTGTGGGGAGAGCTGGGAGGGGCTGGGCTGAGCTGGAAAGTGCCCGCGAGAGGACACCAGCAGTGCTGGCTGAGCTGTGTGACCATGCAGGGGGAGGACACGCTGCAGAGGGTGTGAGGGCAGAGCCCAGCCCTGCAGGAGCAGGAGAGGATCCAAGGTCAATTTCTGGATAGACTGCAACACTAAGAGCTGCTCTGGGAGGGATCCAAACCCTTTGTGTGCCATGGGGATATGTATTTGTTCACTGACATGGACAACCAGAGAGAGAGAGAAACAAGACTCCCTGTGGACTTTAAGAGCAAAGTTGCCCATGTAGTGATGGACCTCGAGGCCATTGCTTTGCCTACATGTTAACAATCTCTTAGGAGACACCTTGCATCCATATCAGATGGAGAATTCTTCAAAGTGCTCCCCCTGTACCGCGCCCTTAATGTAAATATAAATGATGGAGGCGACACGGCTCTGCCAGTCTTCTCTGACAGCTGCAGTCCCAGGGAACACCTCAGACACACCGGGGCCTCTAGAGGTTTGCACTGGGGCTGATGGTCAGAGCGTGGAGCTCGACCTTAAAACATAAGTACTGCTATCAGTACCTAAAGAAATATCTCCAACTGCTCTATTTCATCAGCTGAAATGATTCCAAATTTACAACAAAATGTCCATGGAATTTCTATACTGCAAAAATATGAATTTTCAGAACACATTTGATTTGTAGGAGAAGCAGCCTTGCCCTTGCCCTGTGTTTGTATTGCCAGCTCTGTCTGGTACACTGTGCATTTCATCTCCCTCACCTTCCAAGGTTTTCTATATACAATTCTCCCAATTCTCATTCTTCCTCTTCTTCAAGGTATTTCTGAAGATTTCCTTTTCCAAGGCCCCGAGAACCTCTCTGTTCTGGCACTTACATCACGTAAGGGTGATGCAGCAGACAGGAACACTGGCACTGAGCCTGCCCAAGGGAGCTGAGGTGAATCTCCCTGGGCCAGTGGGGTTTGTTCCTGGGGTCACACACAGAAATGTCAGGGTTCTGCAAAGAGTCCACATCTGGCCCAGTGCACTCCTCATGCACCCAGGGATGTTCAGAGACAGTCAGGCCCTCGTACAGGGGGAGATAAAGGTCATAGTCTCTCTCTGACTTTCTGTTGCCGCTTCCAGAGGTTGGGAGGTGTCAGCCCTGATGTTTGTTGTCCTGCTCTTAACTCATCTGAGATGCCCACAGCGTGAGGAATGGACACAGGGACCGTGGTTGAAGGAAGCACATCCCAGAGCTGCGTTCAGGCACTTACTCTTGGGATGTTGCTCTCAACTCAAAGTGACCTTGAGACACTTTCTGACCCCCAGGCCTTTATGGAAACTCAAGGAAGGGTGTTTGTGTTTGCTTGGGTTCATCTCACCTCATGCACATGATGTACGTGCTCCCATCTCATCTGTACAGTGAGACTATAGACTCTGACCTCCTCATTCTGTGTCCTTCCAGGGAGGGACAAAGAACCTCTGCAAGCTGGGGTGACAGGGCAGTGCTGGGAATGGTGGTTTTGAGGGGCTACTCGAGGCTGGTTGCCCTTGGGCAGATCCTGCAGTGGGTGCAGTGCACATGGGAACAGACCAGACCCTGCTCTGCTGGTCCTCTATGTCTCATTGGTGACTGTGCTGTGAAAGGAACCTGCGGTTCAAAATGAAAGGTAAAAAAAAAAAATCCCCAAATGCATCAAAGCACTGAAATTTCGTGATTCATTTTTGCAAAAGCAAAGAGCAGATGAAAGGAAGATTTAAAGAGAAATCTCCCCTAAACTGGGATGAAATATTTCATTCTACTGAAGTGGTTTGGAGCCGTTTAGGTCCAGAGCCCCACTCGGACGCTGCATTCTCACCAAAGTCGATTTGGAGACCAAAATAATGCTCAATTGAGGTAATAAAGAGGAAAAAAAAAAGATTTATTTGCACCAGAAACAAGTTCTGGAGCTACTAGGATTTAGATTTGCCCACAAAGTCACTCATGAGCTGTTGCAGAAGGGCAGGTACCGGCCAGCATCCTATTGAGATGACACAAAGCTTAATAATCTATTTATTAGCACAATTTATTTATCTTCGACACAAGGCTGTGAGGCACAGACATCGGGATCACCCAGGAAAATCCTAGAGAAAGATTTTATAGATGGAGAGGGTAACTGAGAAATAAAGGGTTCCAGCCCTCTCTGAGCATCCCAGCTGGACACTATTCAGATTCTTTGCAAACCTACGTGTAGGATCCTTTCATCCTACCAGCTCTGCCGCAAGGGATTTCTGGTTTCCGTAGCTCATGGTTCTGACTGGCATTAAAAAATAAACTAAGAAAAAAAGAAAAGGAAGAAGAAGAAGAGATTCGCACACAGAATAAGAAACACACAAAGAATTTACTTTAGGAAATTACTAGTGGAAAACGCTAATCTGCACACAGTGCTACAGTAAGATAAAATTATACACCGTGGGCTTTTTTGGATAAACACTGTTCTGAAAATTGTTATATTTCTTTTGAAGAAAAAGGAAAGTGGCTGAAAAGCCTATAAAAAACCCCAAGGAAACAGCTTTTGAGCTACAAGCCACCACCAGCGTTGATTCCTTGCTTATTAGTTGCCTCTTACCCCATCCAGCCGCCCATGGAGCCTCTTTGAAAAGGAGTTGGGTACCTCTGGGAGAAAACAGATGTTGCAGTTAAGCAGTTAATTATTTTTATTATGAATTATTGGGAGCCTGCAGCTACTCCCGGTGATCCAGATGAGATCTTGTCCGTAGATTCCCTCAGTGGGGATGGGAGATGACGTTGTCGATTGAAAACAGCCGGGTTAGGGGTGTAAGACAAAGGTACAGTATGAAAATCAAGTAAGACGATCAAGACATCGTTGTAATTTTTACTGTTGTGATAGAAGTTAATTAGCAAACTCATGGCACTAAAACCAGGGAGATGCCAGAACAAACCTTCAAAAGGACTTGGGATAGTTGCCATTTTCCAGCAGCGACCAACAGGAGGAAAATGTAGGAGTTTTCATTCTCCTTTAGGTGTTTGCTGGGACAGAGCATCTTCAAGGCTGCCCAGGCAAAGAGAGGAGTAAATTCAAGTCTTCAATAAGCCAAATTCATTTATTTTTAAATCACAGTCGTGCATCAGAGACATTGAAGATGCTTATGATTGAAAGCAGCCAAAGGGAAACAGCAGGTGGGATCAGACAGAGTCACAAAAGACCAAAAGGGACGGTTTGGCCATTCTGCCCCTGAGAAAATCAAGATGATGCAGGTTGGCGAAGAGAAATTAAAGCATTTACCCTCTATACACACTCAGAAAAGGATAAACGACAACAAGGGGTGGAGGAACAAGGTCCAAAGCTGCTGCACCCTCTCCTGTTGATCTTCTTACAGGAGTTTTTTTCAGTCCAAAGCCAACGTCAGGGGAGAACATTAAAATGACAACATTACACTGTCTCAGCTCTCTCTGCCTCTGCGTGGGGAGCGCAGGATCCAGGCACGTGTTATTCCGTAGGGTATCTCCCAAGAAACTCTCGTTGATTTTGGCTCCTACACTCAAAGCGCAGACAGAGACGAATCCGAAAGGAAAACTTTGGTGTGAAAGCCGCAGCAAACCAACTTCTGTGTGAGAAATGAAGCCAACGAACCCCAAACCGAGAAGGAGCCAAAGCAGCCACACAATTATCACAAGATTTTTAACTCATAAACGACTGAGGAGGATTGAGAAGAGGAGCAAACACACCCTAGAACGGCTCGTGCAACAGCAGCTGGTAACCCAGGTCCCTGTTTCCAGTAGGAAGTCGAGGGGAGCATGAAATGATCCTCAGGAGGTAGTTGTACACCTGTCACCTAGATCCTGTTAAAAATTCCCAACAGCGTCAGCGTTAAATAACGATGATAGAAAAAAATATCAAAATTCAGATGAGATAAACAGGTCATTCGCTCGTAGCCAAAATTTAAAAATACCAGTAGGAACAACTTGAGTAATTCTTGATATAAATCATCTGGATGAAAGTTCACAGTGCGCATGGCAGCTAAATGAAAAGAAAATGAAGCAGCTTTGTAACCCCCCTTTTATTAATAGTCTTGCCGTACAAGTCTATGGGATGGAAGTAGAATAAATATATTAAATGTCCTCTTTTGTGCATGTAAAAAATGTTTGTTCATAGGAAAAAAAAGGATGAATTGAGCCAGGAGACACACACGGGAGTTTTTTGAAGCTGGATCAAAAGCAAGTGAGAGGGAAAAAGTTCTGTGATGCTTAACTGCCCCCTTGTGATCGAACATCGTCATTCAGGTAGGATTTAGGGGTGCAAAAGCATCTTCAGCCTTGGCAGAAAAGACTTGAAGGCAAAAGAGGGATTTTTCCTTGGACCTTCACGAGTCCCAGATGAAACCAAGAACCCCATAAGCATTTCTGGTACTTAAAAATCTTCTGTTTGATCAAATTTCTGAACAAGGACTGCATTTTCTACTTTTTTTTTTTTTTTTTTTTGGATTATTCCTTTCCATAAGGAATTTCTCTCATTGTCCACAAATACTACGTGGTTACATGTAGGAGGGAACAGTCCTTCTACTTACAAATAAAAGCACTAAGAGGATCATGTTTAATGGGTTCAAATCTAGAATTTACAAACTATTATATTCCCAGCACACACTATGAAAAAAAAAGTTTAGGGAAGAGAAATCTCTGTCTGTTAGTGTGCATTTTATTGGAAATTCTCTTTTCATGTGAAGCCAGTGAAATCCCAGAGATGCATTAAATTATTGTGAATGAAGTTCTGAAGGATTTCTAATCTAAACAACCTTTCGACTAAATCCTTCTGTGAGAATATGACCAGGACGTTTGGATTTCACACTTTTGGGGCACATCAAGCCAACAGTTCTGTGGCCAAACTTCAAGTACCTGGATGCGATTAATCAACACAAACATATTCACAACAGGAACGTCTCCCAAGCGACAGGGGCCGCACCTCGAATCCTGGGGTCGGTTCTGGGCCCCTCGCCACAAGAAAGATGTTGAGGCTCTGGAGCGAGTGCAGAGAAGAGCAAGGCGTGGCTAAAGGGGGTGAGTGGGTGTGGCCATGTATGGGGAGAGGGGGCGTGGCTAAAGGGGGTGAGTGGGTGTGGCCATGTATGGGGATAGAGGGGGCGTGGCTAAAGGGGGTGAGTGGGTGTGGCCATGTATGGGGAGAGGGGGCGTGGCTAAAGGGGGTGAGTGGGTGTGGCCATGTATGGGGAGAGGGGGCGTGGCTAAAGGACGTGAGTGGGTGTGGCCATGTATGGGGAGAGGGGGCGTGGCTAAAGGGCGTGAGTGGGTGTGGCCATTTATATGGAGAGGGGGCGTGGCTAAAGGGGGTGAGTGTGTGTGGCCATGTATGGGGAGAGGGGGCGTGGCTAAAGGGCGTGAGTGGGTGTGGCCATGTATGGGGAGAGAGGGCGTGGCTAAAGGGGGTGAGTGGGTGTGGCCATGTATGGGGAGAGGGGGCGTGGCTAAAGGACGTGAGTGGGTGTGGCCATGTATGGGGAGAGGGGGCGTGGCTAAAGGGCGTGAGTGGGTGTGGCCATGTATGGGGATAGAGGGGGCGTGGCTAAAGGGGGTGAGTGGGTGTGGCCATGTATGGGGAGAGAGGGCGTGGCTAAAGGACGTGAGTGGGTGTGGCCATGTATGGGGAGAGAGGGCGTGGCTAAAGGGGGTGAGTGGGTGTAGCCATGTATGGGGAGAGGGGGCGTGGCTAAAGGGGGTGAGTGGGTGTGGCCATGTATGGGGGAGAGGGGGCGTGGCTAAAGGGCGTGAGTGGGTGTGGCCATGTATGGGGAGAGAGGGGGCGTGGCTAAAGAGAGTGAGTGGGTGTGGCCATGTATGGGGAGAGAGGGGGCGTGGCTAAAGGACGTGAGTGGGTGTGGCCATGTATGGGGAGAGAGGGCGTGGCTAAAGGACGTGAGTGGGTGTGGCCATGTATGGGGAGAGAGGGCGTGGCTAAAGGGGGTGAGTGGGTGTGGCCATGTATGGGGAGAGGGGGCGTGGCTAAAGGGGGTGAGTGGGTGTGGCCATGTATGGGGGAGAGGGGGCGTGGCTAAAGGGCGTGAGTGGGTATGGCCATGTATGGGGATAGAGAGGGCGTGGCTAAAGGGGGTGAGTGGGTGTAGCCATGTATGGGGAGAGGGGGCGTGGCTAAAGGGGGTGAGTGGGTGTGGCCATGTATGGGGGAGAGGGGGCGTGGCTAAAGGGCGTGAGTGGGTGTGGCCATGTATGGGGATAGAGGGGGCGTGGCTAAAGGGCGTGAGTGGGTGTGGCCATGTATGGGGAGAGAGGGGGCGTGGCCAGGGAATGGTGGGGGCGTGGTCTCTGCAGAAGGGGTGAGGCCATATATGCTGATAGAGGGCGTGGCCTATGAGGAAGGGGGCGTGGCTAAGGATGGGCGTGGTTATGGCATGTGGTGGGCGTGTCCATATATGGAGAAAGAGGGGGAGTGGCTATGGAGCAATGCGATGAGGCCATGCAGGGGGCGTGGCCTATGAGGGAGAGGGCGTGGCTAAGGGTATGAGGTGTGACCATATATGGTGGTGGGCGTGGCCTGTGGGGAGGGGGCGTGGTCTCTGTGGCTTTATCCACTTCTCTCTTAGGTAAAATGCTTTGTGGAACCAGCACTTGCTTGAATAGGGAATCATGGACCCTTTATCATAGGCCGGTTGCCCGTCTGAGGTAAAAACACTTCTGTTTGCTTTGACTTCTTCTCTGAAACATGTAACTTCCACTCTCGTTCTTCAGCTTCCTCGGTGTTGCCAACATTTTGTGTCCACGTGGTGGTGTTTTTCCAAGCTCTTCTGGAACTCCTCCAGGCTGCTGTACTAGGGGGGATCTGCAGCTGCTTCCCCCCAAGATGGTGTCCAACTTTTCCTTTAAATCCAGACACTTCATAGATGCAGGAGATTAAAGAACCATTAAAGGTCTGTGGTAGGAGGAACTGTTGAACTTGAGAAGAAGCTGAGACCAGAAATGCTTGAGAGAAGGTCCTAAATAGTAAACTTGAAAGAGAAAAAATAAGCTGATGTTTTACAAGAGCAAAAACCTCAACAACCTCTTCTTCTGTTCTGCCTGGAGAAGAGAAGGCTCGGGGGGGTCTCCTTCATGTGTCTGAACAGCTGAAGGGAGGGAATCACAGAATCACAGAGCGGTTTGTGTTCAAAGGAGCCTCCGAGCCCATCCAGCCCCACCCGCTGCCATGGGCAGGGACACCTCCCACTGCACTGGGGGATTCAAAGCCCCTCGCCACGTGAATAACATACCTGCGTGGTTCTTTAGGCTTCTCTTTGACTCGAGGCTTGGCCTCCACGGACAGAACATGTGCATGTTGAGCAACAGTTCATCCTCGAGGCAGTTGCTCCAATTTGCACTTCTACTTCTCTGTATTTTCCCGTTGGCCAGTTACCTCTTGTGAAGCTTCTTGCAGGACACTGATTTCTTTTATAATTACTGATACGCTTCTCTTGTAGGTAAAATGCCTCCTGGAACCAGTTTCCCTCACTTAACCCTCAGTGCGGCCAGGGCTGCAGCATCCCCTGGCAGAGGGGGTTGCTCTCCTTCTGTTTATTTTCCAGCTGCTTCAGTGTGTTTGGTGCCCACGTGTTGGATATCGGCTTCCTTTTGTGGATACAAACCGGGGCAAAGCTGGGCTCTGAAGCTGAAAGTTGGGGTGCTGTTGCTAACTTAGCAAAAAGCTGGTGCCGGAGCTTCATTGCAGGTGTTCTTGCAGCTGAAAGCTTCTTAGCGTGCTCATCGCTCCACTTCATGAGTCCTTCACCGTTTAATCGTTTTGTTTAGGCCATGGAGAGAGAGATCGAGGCCACGTTTAGCAGCGGGGAGACAAACGATTTCATTAGCAGTGCCTTCCAAACGAACATTGCTCACAGTGACCTCTGCATGATGCAGAAATGTCGCTGGCTCGATTCTGAGGTAAAACTGGCTGCAGGAGGACGATATACTCGTTCGTCGAGAAGCCTCATGGCCCTTGCTGCTGTTTCATTCCTTTGGGAAGCTAGCGTCTTGGTTTACCTCTCAAGCTCACTCGTTATGTTATAGATCATTAATATCTACGCAAATCTTGTGATGGAAAGAAGCAAGAAGGAAGGATATCCAGCAGTTCATGCTTTTACTGCTTTCTTCTATCAAATACTAACCTCTTGAGGTTATGCAGCAGTGAAGAGTTGGACCCCAGGCCTGGATCTCTTCAAGCAAGATGTTGTCTTGGTCCTTGTCCACCTGACAAACCGCTGGACTCTGGTGGTGAGTCGAACTGGGGTTTTTTTGTTTGGAATTGAATGAGGAGAGAAAACTGGTGAGAAAAACCACGTTGATTTTGATGTGTGTGCAGCAGAAGTTTGTGCTTTGTCCGACAGTCCCCTTGGGATCACACGTCACAGACATGAGAAATGTTGTTGACCTACGTTCTTGAGGCAAAGGGTGATTTTGGTTTGTTTTCAACAGCAAATACCCGCAAG
>JAUNZM010003082.1:0-11321 GCA_033459285.1 Clamator glandarius
CCCCCAAACCCCTCTAGTGCCCCCCCAAATCCCCTAAAACCTGTCTAGGACCCCCCCCCAAAACCCCTCTCGGGCCCCCCCAAACCCCTCTAGAGCACCCAAACCCCTCTAGGAGCCCCCCAAACTCCTGTAAGACCCCCCCCAAACCCCTATAGGCCCCCCCCCAAAGACACCAAACCCACCTAGGACCCCCTCAAACCCCTCTAGGCCCCCCCCAAACCCTTCTAGTATCCCCCCCAAACCCCCCTAAATCCCCTCTAGGACCCCCCCAAACCCCTCTAGGACCCTCCCAACCCCCCCAAACCCCTCTAGGACCCTCCCAAATCCCCTAAAACCCCTATAGGACCCCCCCAACCCTTCTAGTACCCCCCCAAACTCCCTAAATCCCCTCTAGGATCCCCCCAAACCCCCTAAATCTGTAGGACCCCCCCAAACCCCTCTAGCCCCCCCCAAACCCCCTAAATCCCCTATAGGACCCCCCCAAACCCCTCTAGGACCCCCTCAAATCCCCTAAAACCCCTCTATGACTCCCCCAACCCCCTAAAAACCCCTATAGGACCCCCACAAATCCCTCTAGGAGCCCCCCAAACCCCTATAGGCCCCCCCCAAACCCTTCTAGTACCCCCCCAAACCCCCTAAATCCCCTATAGGACCCCCCCAAATCCCTCTAGGAGCCCCCCAAACCCCTGTAAGACCCCCCAAACCCCTGTAGGCCCCCCCCCAAAGACCCCATAAACCCCTATAGGACCCCCCTCAAACCCCTCTAGGAGCCCCCCAAGCCCCCTAAATCCCCTACAGGACCCCCCCCAAACCCTTCTAGTACCCCCCAGACCCCCTAAATCCCCTATAGGACACCCCCAAACCCCTCTAGGACCCTCCCAACCCCCTCAAAACCCCTCTAGGACCCCCCCTAGGACCCCCCCAAAAGATTCCAAACCCCTATGGGACCCCCCCAAACCCCTCTAGGACCCCCCTAGGACCCCCCAAAAAGAACCCAAACCCCTATATGATCCCCCCAAACCCCTCTAGGTGACCCCCCCCCAAACCCCCCAAACCTTGCGGAGGCGCCGGGGCGTCTCTTTTTTTCTTGGGGGGGGGTCCCCGAAAACATCGTCCCGGGAGCGAGATCGAGGTCGGGATTGAGGGGGGAGGAGGGGAAGGGGGGGGCCCCCCAAAAGCTCCTCCGAGCGCCAGCGACCCCGGGCGGGGGGGGTTAAAAAATTGGGGGGGGTCCCCCCCTCCCCTCCTCTTCGGCCTCGTGGAGGGAGCTGATGTCGCTGGGGGGGGGGCCTGGGGGGAAAGAGGAGGGGTAATTAATTAGTGTGGGAGGTAATTAAGGAGGGAGGGGGGGGGAATAGTGAGGGGGGGTAAATAGTGAGGGGAGGGGGTAATTAATTGCCTCAAGGGGGTATTTAATTGCCCCAAGGGGGGGTTAATTAGGGTTCTTGGTGCCCCAAGGGGGGGTTAATTAAGGTTCTTGGTGCCCCAAGGGGATTTAATTGCCCCAAGGGAGGGTTAATTAGGGTTGTTGGTGCCCCAAGGGGGGGTTAATTGCCCCAAGGGGGGGTTAATTAAGGTTCTTGGTGCCCCAAGGGGGTGTTAATTGCCCCAAGGGGGGGGATAATTAAGGTTCTTGGTGCCCCAACGGGGTGTTAATTGCTCCAAGGGGGGGTTAATTAAGGTTGTTGGTGCCCCAAGGGGGGTTAATTGCCCCAAAGGGAGGGTTAATTAAGGTTCTTGTTGCCCCAAGGGGGGGTTAATTAAGGTTGTTGGTGCCCCAAGGGGGATTTAATTGCCCCAAGGGGGGGTTAATTAAGGTTGTTGGTGCCCCAAGGGGGGGTTAATTGCCCCAAGGAGGGGTTAATTAGGGTTCATGGTGCCCCAAGGGGGGGTTAATTGCCCCAAGGGGGCTTAATCAAGGTTCTTGGTGCCCCAAGGGGGATTTAATTGCCCCAAAGGGAGGGTTAATTAAGGTTCTTGGTGCCCCAAGGGGGGGTTAATTGCCCCAAGGGGGGAATAATAAAGGTTCTTGATGCCCCCAGAGGGTGTTAATTGCCCCAAGGGGGGGTTAATTAGGGTTGTTGGTGCCCCAAGGGGGGTTAATTGCCCTAAAAGGGGGGTTAATTAAGGTTCTTGGTGCCCCAAGGGGGGGTTAATTAAGGTTGTTTGTGCCCCAAGGGGGGTTAATTAGCCCAAAGTGAGGGTTAATTAAGGTTCTTGGTGCCCCAAGGGGGGGTTAATTGCCCCAAGGAGGGGTTAATTAGGGTTCATGGTGCCCCAAGGGGGGGTTAATTGCCCCAAGGGGGCTTAATCAAGGTTCTTGGTGCCCCAAGGGGGATTTAATTGCCCCAAAGGGAGGGTTAATTAAGGTTCTTGGTGCCCCAAGGGGGGGTTAATTGCCCCAAGGGGGGAATAATAAAGGTTCTTGATGCCCCCAGAGGGTGTTAATTGCCCCAAGGGGGGGTTAATTAGGGTTGTTGGTGCCCCAAGGGGGGTTAATTGCCCTAAAAGGGGGGTTAATTAAGGTTCTTGGTGCCCCAAGGGGGGGTTAATTAAGGTTGTTTGTGCCCCAAGGGGGGTTAATTAGCCCAAAGTGAGGGTTAATTAAGGTTCTTGGTGCCCCAAGGGGGGGTTAATTGCCCCAAGGAGGGGTTAATTAGGGTTCATGGTGCCCCAAGGGGGGGTTAATTGCCCCAAGGGGGCTTAATCAAGGTTCTTGGTGCCCCAAGGGGGATTTAATTGCCCCCAAGGGAGGGTTAATTAAGGTTGTTGGTGCCCCAAGGGGGGGTTAATTGCCACAAGGGGGGGTTAATTAAGGTTCTTGGTGTCCCAAGGGGGATTTAATTGCCCCAAGGGGGGGTTAATTAAGGTTCTTGATGCCCCAAGGCCGGGGGGGGGGGGGGTTAATTGAGCTCATTGGTTCCCAAAGGGGTGTTAATTGCCCCAAGAGGGTCTAATTACCCCCCGGGGGGTGGGTGGTTAATTAGAGAGTTAATTACCTGTGCGGGGGGGCAGGTCCCAGCGCCCCTGGGGCTCCAGCTGCTCCTCCAGGTACCTCAGGACAGAGGGGGGGGGCAGAGGGGGGGCCTGGGGACCCCAAAAATTAGAATGGGGGGGGGGAAACCCCCTATGGATCTTGGGGGACCCCCCTGAACCCCCTATAGAGCCTGGAACCCCCCATAGAGCCCAGGAGCCCCTAGAGAGGCTGGAATCCCAGTGTCACCAGTGTCACCGGTGCCACCAATAACCAGTCTGGGGGGGTTGACAGGTGGGGTCAGGTACTGGGTCATACTGGGATGGGACTGGGAGGGCACTGGGAGGGAACTGGGATGGATTGGGGAGCACTGGGGAGCACGGGGAGGGCACTGGGATGGACTGGGGAGCACTGGGAGGGCACTGGGTTGGACTGGGGAGCACTGGGATGAACTGGGATGGACTGGGAGGGAACTGGGATGGACTGGGGAGCACTGGGAGGGAACTGGGGAGCACTGGGAGGGGACTGGGATGGACTGGGGAGCACTGGGAGGGAACTGGGATGGACTGGGAGGGAACTGGGATGGACTGGGATGGACTGGGGAGCACTGGGAGGGGACTAGGGAGCACTGGGAGGGAATTGGGATGGACTGGGGAACACTGGGAGGGGACTGGGATGGACTGGGGAGCACTGGGAGGGAACTGGGGAGCACTGGGAGGGAATTGGGATGGACTGGGAGGGAACTGGGATGGACTGGGGAGCACTGGGAGGGAACTGGGGAGCACTGGGAGGGAATTGGGATGGACTGGGGAGCACTGGGAGGGGACTGGGATGGACTGGGAGGGAACTGGGAGGGCACTGGGGAGCACTGGGAGGGAATTGGGATGGACTGGGAGGGAACTGGGATGGACTGGGGAGCACTGGGATGGACTGGGGAGCACTGGGAGGGAACTGGGATGGACTGGGGAGCACTGGGAGGGAACTGGGATGGACTGGGGAGCACTGGGAGGGGACTGGGCGGGACCCGAACCAGAGGAGCCGCCAGGGTCTCCCATCCAGACGGGAGACGGGGCGGACCCCGCTTAGCTTGGGGAGCGGGCGCGGGGCCCAGTGAGGGGCTGGGACTCACCTGACACGAGGCTCCTCCCGTCGTGCTCGCGGAGGAGGGGGGCGCGGGAGCTGAGGCTGCTCGCTGCGGGGGGGGGGGCACCAGTATAGACCAGTATGGACCAGTGCCTCCCAGTATGGCCCCAGTCCCACCCCAGCAGAGCCCAGGCCCTCCCAGTTCCCTCCAAGTCCCTCCCAGTGCCCTCCCAGTATGGCCCAGGCCCTCCCAATGCCATCCCAGTAGAGCCCAGTACATCCCAGTGCCTCCCAGTATGGCCCAGTCCCTCCCAGTACCCTCCCAGTATGGCCCAGGCCCTCCCAGTACCCTCCCAGTATGGCCCAGGCCCTCCCAGTACCCTCCCAGTATGGCCCAGTCCCTCCCAGTACCCTCCCAGTATGGCCCAGGCCCTCCCAGTACACTCCCAGTATGGCCCAGTCCCTCTCAGTGCCCTCCCAGTATGTCCCAGTCCCTCCCAGTACCCTCCCAGTATGGCCCAGTCCCTCCCAGTGCCCTCCCAGTATGGCCCAGGCCCTCCCGGTACACTCCCAGTATGGCCCAGTCCCTCCCAGTGCCCTCCCAGTATGGCCCAGGCCCTCCCAGTATGGCCCAGGCCCTCCCAGTGCCCTCCCAGTATGGCCCAGGCCCTCCCAGTACCCTCCCAGTATGGCCCAGGCCCTCCCAGTGCCCTCCCAGTATGGCCCAGTCTCTCCCAGTACCCTCCCAGTATGGCCCAGGCCCTCCCAGTGCCCTCCCAGTATGGCCCAGTCTCCCCCAGTACCCTCCCAGTATGGCCCAGGCCCTCCTAGTGCCATCCCAGTAGAGCCCAGTACATCCCAGTGCCTCCCAGTATGGCCCAGTCCCTCCCAGTACCCTCCCAGTATGTCCCAGTCCCTCCCAGTACACTCCCAGTATGGCCCAGGCCCTCCCAGTGCCCTCCCAGTATGTCCCAGTCCCTCCCGGTACACTCCCAGTATGGCCCAGGCCCTCCCAGTGCCCTCCCAGTATGTCCTAGTCTTTCCCAGTACACTCCCAGTATGGCCCAGGCCCTCCCAGTACACTCCCAGTATGTCCCAGTCCCTCCCAGTACACTCCCAGTATGGCCCAGTCCCTCCCAGTACCCTCCCAGTATGGCCCAGTCCCTCCCAGTACCCTCCCAGTATGTCCCAGTCTCTCCCAGTACCCTCCCAGTATGGCCCAGTCCCTCCCAGTACACTCCCAGTATGGCCCAGGCCCTCCCAGTACACTCCCAGTATGTCCCAGTCCCTCCCAGTACACTCCCAGTATGTCCCAGGCCCTCCCAGTGCCCTCCCAGTATGGCCCAGTCCCTCCCAGTTCCCTCCAAGTCCCTCCCAGTACAGCCCAGTCTCTCCCAGTACCCTCCCAGTATGGCCCAGGCCCTCCCAATGCCATCCCAGTAGAGCCCAGTACATCCCAGTGCCCTCCCAGTATGGCCCAGTCTCTCCCAGTACCCTCCCAGTATGGCCCAGGCCCTCCCAGTACACTCCCAGTATGTCCCAGTCCCTCCCAGTGCCCTCCCAGTATGGCCCAGGCCCTCCCAGTACACTCCCAGTATGTCCCAGTCCCTCCCAGTGCCCTCCCAGTATGGCCCAGTCCCTCCCAGTACACTCCCAGTATGGCCCAGGCCCTCCCAGTACGGCCCAGGCCCTCCCAGTACACTCCCAGTATGTCCCAGTCCCTCCCAGTACACTCCCAGTATGGCCCAGGCCCTCCCAGTACACTCCCAGTATGTCTCCAGTCCCTCCCAGTGCCCTCCCAGTATGGCCCAGTCCCTCCCAGTGCCCTCCCAGTATGGCCCAGTCCCTCCCAGTACACTCCCAGTGTGGCCCAGGCCCTCCCAGTACACTCCCAGTATGTCCCAGTCCCTCCCAATGCCTTCCCAGTAGAGCCCAGTACATCCCAGTGCCCTCCCAGTATGTCCCAGTCCCTCCCAGTGCCCTCCCAGTATGGCCCAGGCCCTCCCAGTACACTCCCAGTATGTCCCAGTCCCTCCAATGCCTTCCCAGTAGAGACCAGTACATCCCAGTGCCCTCCCGGTATGTCCCAGTCTCTCCCAGTGCCCTCCCAGTATGTCCCAGTCCCTCCCAGTACACTCCCAGTGTGGCCCAGTCCCTCCCAGTACCCTCCCAGTATGTCCCAGTCCCTCCCAATGCCATCCCAGTAGAGACCAGTACATCCCAGTGCCCTCCCAGTATGTCCCCCAGTCCCTCCCAGTGCCCTCCCAGTATATCCCAGTCTCTCCCAGTACCCTCCCAGTACGGCCCAGTCCCTCCCAGTACCCTCCCAGTATGCCCCAGTCCCTCCCAATGCCTTCCCAGTAGAGCCCAGTACATCCCAGTGCCCTCCCAGTATGTCCCAGTCTCTCCCAGTGCCCTCCCAGTATGGCCCAGTCCCTCCCAGTACCCTCCCAGTATGTCCCAGTCCCTCCCAATGCCTTCCCAGTAGAGACCAGTACATCCCAGTGCCCTCCCAGTATGTCCCAGTCTCTCCCAGTACCCTCCCAGTATGGCCCAGGCCCTCCCAATGCCATCCCAGTAGAGACCAGTGCCTCCCAGTGCCCTCCCAGTATGGCCCAGTCCTTCCCAGTTACCTCCAAGTCCCTCCCAGTAAAGCCCAGTCTCTCCCAGTACTGCCCAGTCCCTCCCAGTACCCTCCCAGTATGGCCCAGTCCCTCCCAATGCCTTCCCAGTAGAGTCCAGTACATCCCAGTGCCTCCCAGTATGTCCCAGTCCCTCCCAGTACCCTCCCAGTATGGCCCAGTCCTCCCAATGCCTTCCCAGTAGAGTCCAGTACATCCCAGTGCCTCCCAGTATGTCCCAGTCTCTCCCAGTACCCTCCCAGTATGTCCCAGTCCCTCCCAATGCCATCCCAGTCCCTCCCAGTACATCCCAGTGCTGTCCCAGTATGGCCCAGTCCCTCCTAGTGCCAGCCCAGTACGTCCCAGTCCCTCCCAGTGCCCTCCCAGTACGTCCCAGTCTCTCCCAGTGCCCTCCCAGTACGTCCCAGTGCCCTCCCAGTCCTTCCCAGTCTCTCCCAGTGCCCTCCCAGTACGTCCCAGTCTCTCCCAGTGCCCTCCCAGTACGTCCCAGTGCCCTCCCAGTCCTTCCCAGTCTCTCCCAGTGCCCTCCCAGTACGTCCCTGTCTCTCCCAGTGCCCTCCCAGTCCTTCCCAGTGCCCTCCCAGTCCCTCCCAGTGCCCTCCCAGTCCTTCCCAGTGCCCTCCCCGTCCTTCCCAGTCCTTCCCAGTTTCTCCCAATGCCCTCCCAGTCTCTCCCAGTGCCCTCCCAGTCTCTCCCAGTGCCCTCCCAGTGCCCTCCCAGTCCTTCCCAGTCCCTCCCAGTCCCTCCCAGTGCCCTCCCAGTCTCTCCCAGTGCCCTCCCAGTCCCTCCCAGTGCCCTCCCAGTCCTTCCCAGTCCCTCCCAGTCCCTCCCAGTGCCCTCCCAGTCTCTCCCAGTGCCCTCCCAGTCCCTCCCAGTACATCCCAGTCCCTCCCAGTGCCCTCCCAGTGCTCACCGAGGGGGTGCAGGGCGAGGGGGGGGGGGGCCGTACAGCCCGGCCTTGGCCGCCTTCCCTGCCAAATAAACTGGGGGGGGGGGGACACCCCAAAGCTGATTTGGGGACCCCAAGAGTCCCTGTCACCCCCCTATGTGACCCTGGGGACCCCAATGTCCCCCCCCCAAGGGGACCCCAATGGGGATTTGGGGACCCAGGGGATCCCAAGAGGACCCCAAGAGTCCCTGTCACCCCCTAAGTGACCCAGGGGACCCCAATATCCCCCCCCAAGGGGACCCTAAAGTTCATTTGGGGACCCAGAGGACCCCAAGTGTCCCTGTCACTCTCCCAAGTGACCCAGGGGACCCCAATATCCCCCCCCCAAGGGGACCCTAAAGTTGATTTGGGGACCCAGAGGACCCCAAGTGTCCCTGTCACCCCCTAAGTGATGCAGGGGACCCCAATATCCCCCCCCAAGGGGACCCTAAAGTTGATTTGGGGACCCAGAGGACCCCAAGTGTCCCTGTCACCCCCTAAGTGACGCAGGGGACCCCAATATCCCCCCTCAAGGGGACCTTAAAGTTGATTTGGGGATCCAGGGGACCCCAAGAGGACCCCAAGTGTCCCTGTCACCCCCCCCAAGTGACCCAGGGGACCCCAATATCCCCCCCCAAGGAGACCCTAAAGTTGATTTGGGGACCCAGGGGACCCCAAGAGGACCCCAAGTGTCCCTGTCACCCCCCCAAGTGACCCAGGGGACCCCAATATCCCCCCCCAAGGAGACCCTAAAGTTGATTTGGGGACCCAGGGGACCCCAAGAGGACCCCAAGTGTCCCTGTCACCCCCCCAAGTGACCCAGGGGACCCCAATATCCCCCCCCAAGGAGACCCTAAAGTTGATTTGGGGACCCAGGGGACCCCAAGAGGACCCCAAGTGTCCCTGTCACCCCCCCCAAGTGACCCAGGGGACCCCAATATCCCCCCCCAAGGAGACCCTAAAGTTGATTTGGGGACCCAGGGGACCCCAAGAGGACCCCAAGTGTCCCTGTCACCCCCCCAAGTGACCCAGGGGACCCCAATATCCCCCCCCAAGGAGACCCTAAAGTTGATTTGGGGACCCAGGGGACCCCAAGAGGACCCCAAGTGTCCCTGTCACCCCCCCAAGTGACCCAGGGGACCCCAATATCCCCCCCCAAGGAGACCCTAAAGTTGATTTGGGGACCCAGGGGACCCCAAGAGGACCCCAAGTGTCCCTGTCACCCCCCCAAGTGACCCAGGGGACCCCAATATCCCCCCCCAAGGAGACCCTAAAGTTGATTTGGGGACCCAGGAGACCCCAAGTGTCCCTGTCACCCCCCCCAAGTGACACAGGGGACCCCAATATCCCCCCCAAGGAGACCCTAAAGTTGATTTGGGGGCCCAGAGGACCCCGGGGGGACCCCAGGGGGACCCCGAAACTCACGGGCCTCAGGGCAGCAGCAGCGTTGGGGACAACAGGGACATCGGAGGTAGCAGCAGCAGGTGTGGGGGCAGCACTGGCACCAGCAGAGCCCCAGCCCCAGGGCCACCAGGGCCACCCCCAGGGCCACCAAGGCCACGAAGAGCCAGTCTGGGGGGTCACAGGGGGAGGGGAGGGGTCAGGACTCCTATGGATCTTGGGGGAACCCTCCCTGAACCCCCTATAGAGCCTGGAAGCCCCCAGAGAGGCTGGAATCCCAGTGTCACCAGTGCCACTCCCAGGGCCACCAGGGCCACCCCCAGGGCCACCAGGGCCACCAAGAGCCAGTCTGAGGGGTCACGGGGGGGGGGTCAGGACCCCTATGGATCTTGGGGACCCCCCTATAGAGTCTGGAAAGCCCTATAGAGGCTGGAATCCCAGTGTCACCAGTGTCACTCCCAGGGCCACCAGGGCCACCAAGAGCCAGTCTGGGGGGTCCCAGGGGGGGTCAGGACCCCTATGGATCTTGGGGACCCCCCTATAGAGTCTGCAAGGCCCTATAGAGGCTGGAATCCCAGTGTCACCAGTGCCACTCCCAGGGCCACCAGGGCCACCAAGAGCCAGTCTGGGGGGGTCACGGGGGGGTCAGGACCCCTATGGATCTTGGGGACCCCCCTATAGAGTCTGCAAGGCCCTATAGAGGCTGGAATCCCAGTGTCACCAGTGTCACTCCCAGGGTCACCAGGGCCACCAAGAGCCAGTCGGGGGGGTCATGGGGGGGGGTCAGGACCCCTATGGATCTTGGGGACCCCCCTATAGAGTCTGGAAAGCCCTATAGAGGCTGGAATCCCAGTGTCACCAGTGCCACTCCCAGGGTCACCAGGGCCACCAAGAGCCAGTCGGGGGGGTCATGGGGGGGGTCAGGACCCCTATGGATCTTGGGGACCCCCCTATAGAGCCTGGAAGCCCCCAGAGAGGCTGGAATCCCAGTGTCACCAGTGCCACCCCCAGTGTCACCAGTGCCACCCCCAGGGCCACCAGGGCCACCAAGAGCCAGTCTGGGGGGTCCCAGGGGGGGTCAGGACCCCTATGGATCTTGGGGACCCCCCTATAGAGCCTGGAAGCCCCCAGAGAGGCTGGAATCCCAGTGTCACCAGTGCCACTCCCAGGGCCACCAGGGCCACCCCCAGGGCCACCAGGGCCACCAAGAGCCAGTCTGGGGGGTCATGGGGGGGGTCAGGACCCCTATGGATCTTGGGGACCCCCCTATAGAGCCTGGAAGCCCCCAGAGAGGCTGGAATCCCAGTGTCACCAGTGCCACCCCCAGTGTCACCAGTGCCACCCCCAGGGCCACCAGGGCCACCAAGAGCCAGTCTGGGGGGTCCCAGGGGGGGTCAGGACCCCTATGGATCTTGGGGACCCCCCTATAGAGCCTGGAAGCCCCCAGAGAGGCTTTTCTCACCCCAAAACCCCCTTTTTCACCCCAAAATCGCCTTTTTCACCCCAAAATCTCCCTTTTTCACCCCAAAATCTCCCCTTTTCACCCCTAAACCCCCTTTTTTACCCCCAAACCCCCTTTTTCACACCAAAATCTCCTTTATTCACCCCAAAATCCCCCTTTATTCACCCCAAAACCCCCTTTTCACCCCAAAACCCCCTTTTTCACCCCAAAATCTCCTGTTTTCACCCCAAAACCCCCTTTTTCACCCCCAAATCCCCTTTATTCACCCAAAAATCCCCCTTTTTACCCCCAAACCCCCTTTTTTCACCCCAAAACCCCCTTTATTCACCCCAAAATCTCCCTTTTCACCCCAAAATCCTCTTTTTTCACCCCAAAACACCCTTTATTCACTCCAAAACCACCTTTTTTCACCCCAAATTCCCCCTTTTCACCCCAAAATCCCCTTTTTTCACCCCAACCCCCCCTTTATTCACCCAAAAATCCCCTTTTTTCACCCCAAAACCCCCTTTTCACCCCAAAACCCCCTTTTTTCACCCCAAAACCCCCTTTATTCACCCCAAAATCCCCCTTTTTACCCCCAAACCCCCCTTTATTCACCCAAAAATCCCTTTTTCACCCCAAAACCCCCCCTTTCACCCCAAAATCTCCCTTTTTAACCCCCAAATTCACCCTTTTCACCCCCAAATCTCCTTTTTTCACCCCCAAATCCCCTTTTTTCACCCCAAAATCTCCCTTTTTCACCCCAAAATCTCCTTTTTTCACCCCAAAACCCCCTTTTTCACCCCAAAATCTCCCATTTTCATCCCAAAACCCCCTTTTTTCACCCCAAAA